>JAJSOF020000031.1:105292228-105402228 GCA_025594305.2 Periplaneta americana | reverse complement strand
GCGTATAAAAACAATGAAGAAATAACTTAATCAGTGGACCTTGTTTAGAAATTAGCAGACTTTGACAATTTGTAAAACAAGAGAACATCATTTATGAGTATTTATGACAACGTGAAAAATCCATCTTCACCTGGGTTTGAACTAGAGACGTTATGTGTATTTATGACAACGCGAAAAATCCATCTTCACCTGGGTTTGAACTAGAGACGTTATGTGTATTTATGACAACGCGAAAAATCCATCTTCACCTGGGTTTGAACCAGAGACGTTCTGTGAATTTATGACAACGTGAAAAATCCATCTTCACCTGGGTTTGAACCAGAGACTTCTGTGTATTTATGACAAGGCGAAAAATCCATCTTCACTTGGGTGTGAACCAGAGACGTTCTGTGCATTTATGACAACGTGAAAAATCCTTCTTCACCTGGGTTTGAACCAGAGACGTTCTGTGTATTTATGACAAGGCGAAAAATCCATCTTCACCTGGGTTTGAACCAGACACGTTCTGTGTATTTATGACAACGTGAAAAATCCATCTCCACCTGGGTTTGAACCAGGGACGTTGTGTGTATTTATGACAACGCGAAAAATCCATCTTCACTTGGGTTTGAACCAGAGACGTTCTGTGTATTTATGACAACGTGAAAAATCCATCTTCACCTGGATTTGAACCAGACACGTTCTGTGTATTTATGACAAGGCGAAAAATCCATCTTCACTTGGGTGTGAACCAGAGACGTTCTGTGTATTTATGACGTGAAAAATCCTTCTTCACCTGGGTTTGAACCAGAGACGTTCTGTGTATTTATGACAAGGCGAAAAATCCATCTTCACCTGGGTTTGAACCAGAGACGTTCTGTGTATTTATGACAACGCGAAAAATCCATCTTCACCTGGGTTTGAACCAGAGACGTTCTGTGTATTTATGACAACGTGAAAAATCCATCTTCACCTGGGTTTGAACCAGAGACGTTCTGTGAATTTATGACAACGTGAAAAATCCATCTTCACCTGGGTTTGAACCAGAGACGTTCTGTGTATTTATGACAAGGCGAAAAATCCATCTTCACCTGGGTTTGAACCAGAGACGTTCTGTGCATTTATGACAACGTGAAAAATCCTTCTTCACCTGGGTTTGAACCAGAGACGTTCTGTGTATTTATGACGTCCATCTTCACCTGGGTTTGAACCAGAGACGTTCTGTGTATTTATGACAAGGCGAAAAATCCATCTTCACCTGGGTTTGAACCAGAGACGTCCTGTGTATTTATGACAACGTGAAAAATCCATCTCCACCTGGGTTTGAACCAGAGACGTTCTGTGTATTTATGACAACGCGAAAAATCCATCTTCACCTGGGTTTGAACCAGAGACGTTCTGTGTATTTATGACAACGCGAAAAATCCATCTTCACCTGGGTTTGAACCAGAGACGTTCTGTGTATTTATGACAACGTGAAAAATCCATCTTCACCTGGGTTTGAACCAGAGACGTTCTGTGTATTTATGACAACGTGAAAAATCCATCTTCACCTGGGTTTGAACCAGGAATGTTCTGTGTATTTATGTTAAGATAAAAAACCATTTAAACCGGAGATGTTCTGTGTATTTATGACATGGTGACAACTATCCCTGGGTTCGAATCCGGACTTTTTCATTTCGTGGTCTATCAGTCTACCAATAAAGTTCCCTACACAAACATAACCCAAAGTTTGGCTGCAGTTATGGAACATCTCTGACTTCCACATTAAATTTATAGACTCTAATCCTGCCTAGCAACGAAATATTTGTCAGTTGTCAACGTGTCGAGATTCAGCATCATGTTGACATGCCACAGACAGTCCTCTTGTCGTGTAGCGTCAGGGCTAAAGAACCCTGGATACGAGATTTGGTTAAAACCCGGCATGGGTACGAAACCTCTGGGTATGTAGAAATTTAGGGACATGGGAAGATAGTCTGAATATTATGTTATGTATATATATTACTATGTTTTAGTAACTTCACTGACAATTCTCTCACGAACAAAAACAAAATCCGCGAATTGACTTGAATATTATAAATATAGCCTATGCCTAGCGTAGTATAGAATTCAATACTTCCAGCATAATAATATTAAAACGTCGATTGTGCTATTTTATATAAGTTATCAGTTTCATAGAAAGCAATGTAATCTTTCTTACGAGTTACATAACCGCTTAATGATATTGTACAATTAAAAAAAATCAAAATGTCATAAAGAAGTGGTCTTCCTCTTTCACTGTATCACGACATAATCACGTTTTATTATTTCCTTTCACTTTCAACATACCTCAGTCCACCTAGCAAGCTTGTTCTGAGCCAGGTCCAACTCCTCAACCCCTGGCATTTCTTCTCGAGTTCCTGCTCATCTCCAGCTGTTTCGATATCACAGTCGTTTAGCACCAGAAGCGATGGAATAGAATTTCTGGGACTCTTCTTCGGCACGTAAATTGCGATTGGCAAATCAAGGTCAAAATTTTCGGCCTCTTCTTTACCATATTTCTTATCTATTGCTTCTAAAAGTGATGGCATTTCATATAATCTGGAACAATAACGAGAAATAAAATCACACTCCACCAGGACATGCCATACTGTGTCGCAAACATAACACACACTGTTACGTCTTGCTTTGTTTCATACACTTTCACCACAACAGCTGATTTTAGCTGGGATATCTCTCTGGCAAATATCCAACTTGTAGCCTATTTCACCACTAAAAAAAAAAAAATTCACACATACGCAGAAGATTATTATACATAAAACTGGCACTGCAACGCCACGAACCCAGTGCTATAAATCCTAATATTGTATCAACAACTAAAAACTTATTCAACAATTGCGAGAGCGATTACTTATTACATAAAACTTTCACTCGCAGTCATGGATACGGATATTGAACAAAGCAGACGGAGGCAGCAAAATTCACACTTGTATTTGCAACCACTGCTAGCACCCATCTACTTCCACGGCACATTATTCTGTTTAAATAACCTCAAAGCAATGCCCAACATAACTTCTGATCATTTTTATGTGAATTAACTTACTGTTTTGCAGTTAATCGACGGTGGCAGACCGTCGAGGTCTTTCTTCCAGCTACACAAGTTTGTTTATATTTACAAAGCACAGCTGTATCAGTTTAGTTCCCTTCGTGTTGTGCAGATGTCGCTGAAATACAAGGTCATTTACCGATTGGTTGGCGCCATTTTATATCGAATTAGACGATCGAAATGCGTTTCATTGCAAATATTTAGTACAAGGAGTGCACTTGTATTAATTGAATAGCGTCATTATAGCAATTTGTAACAGTATTAATACAGAACCAACAAGTTGTCAAAGATCACACTTAAGTGTGAATAGGAGTATTTTACGCAACCCACATGACAATAGTGATAGGTGTGCTGCCTATCTCTCAGGCTTATAACACGATTTCTAAGAATAATTACGGAAATGCAATGGAATGTACAGATCCTTTACAGTCATACTTTGCAGATGGAATAATATTTTAAGACGAGTTCGTTAGTCTAAAATAACAAGAAATTCTGTTTTGATAGGAATTTTTAGTATATCAATATTGATACGCAATCTGTTAAGAGAAATATTCCTGTTCTATCTTTAAAAACGTTTAATGACTTTTGCTCTCTTCGTGTGGTATAATTTACAATTCAGAAACATCCACGGGAATGAATACTTCATCGTTTGGAGCCGCCCACCTAAATAGGTCAGACGTGTTATTCTTGGATAATTCTGTATTTAGGTCATCCCTGAACAGGCAGAGAAGAAATTTCATTAAAACAGAGCGTTCTAAATAACGAAAGCATGTGGTCGCCAGGCAACCGCATTCGAGTGTTTCGATATCGGAAACCAAGTAACGGAAAAACAATTGATTTAAAAGAAGAAGAGTTATTAGTGTTACAGATCTTGAAAACAATCGTTTTAAATTAATTTAAGGAAGAAAGAAGTAATTTTGAGGGTTTAACAGGTTCATATTTAAAGAAAAAAAACTTTCGACTGTGTTTCATCTGCTTTCTGTGGTAATCTATTGATGTTTACGTCAATTATTTTGAAACATGAACATGACAAGGGATTCAACGAATTCCTATACTTAATTGCGTGGAAAGTTTATGCTGTTCGTAATTGTTATTGTGAGCATGATTGGGACTTGAAATAAAAATTTGATATTCCTTTTCATGTCTATCCTCGTACTCATAAATCTAACAAGGCGGAGCCTTCTCGATAATTACCAAATACCTTATTAATATAATAATATGTTATTTGTAATTATTTCATAGTTCGTCATCATTCCATGACGCCTAGTCTGCAGACAACAATGCAATTGATAGTCGAAAAGATTCACACATCAGTTTGACGACAATGAGTTGTTTGGAAATGTAGTGGATAATATTTATTATTTATTTATTCTGGTGTAGTTAAAGCCATCAGGTCTTCTCATCCACACCACCAGAAATACAAATACAATAACAGAAATAAAAAGAAAAAAACCACTATAAACAAAGTAAAGTCACACAAAAATATACACAGGTTGCATTCACACAAACTTTAAATGAGTGATTAAGTATAATTAATTGTATTCTAATTAACTAACATAAACAAGAAACTTGCAATTTTAATCTAGAGTAAAAAACACAAATCAACACTTCTAGCAATACCTAAAAAGCATTAAACAAGACAAAATTTTCCAATTTAATTTTGAATTGTGATAAACTCCGGCAGTCCCTGACATCACATATATCGTTACATAGAATAAAATTATATTCATTTTCAAATTAATACCATAGTTATGTACTTCAGAATTAGACTATATCAATTAACTATTTTTATCTTTATACTTCCCGCATTTATTAATCACAACATTTCTGTACGAGTAATAATTTTTGCTTAAATTAAAATTAAATTTATATTTCGTTAAGATTTAATATTTACGTTAAAAATGAATTCATTATGATGTCACATTCATTTCCCTTTTATGCTTTATCACGGCTGACAGGATTCTAAATTGGTTGTTTAAGATAATTTCAGTCACCTAAGGCCTACTGTAATAAAAATGTCACCATTTTAACAGACTAGATTTCTCGAATGTACACGTTAAAGACATTTCTTCTTAGGTCTTTATGTAATTAGGTCAGGAATGAAAGATTTCATCCTGGAGGCAATTTTCAATTCAAGAGATGTATCTTTATAATCCGCTGGTAAGCAGAAGCGTCACTAGAATCTGGACAGGGAATAGAAGTGGGATGTTCAAGTAAGAAAGGGGTGCGAATGCCTATTAAATAGGCCTTAAGCTATTGCTCAGTGAAACACAAAGTTCTCTGTCTGCCAGTAAAGCATATTTCTGTAATCGATAATCACAAATACAATATAACTGAAACCGATATGAAATAATTTAAAAATTGCGTGATTTCCCACAATGCGGAACATATTGTACTGTAGGTCAGAAGTTCAGTTATGGGGTACATGTGCACACTTCTTAAGATAAATATGAATTTATTATTATTACTATTATTATTATTATTATTATTATTATTATTTTTTTAGAATAAGGTTCTTAGGAAAATATTTGGGGTGAAAGGGATGAAGTTACAGGAGAATGGAGAAAGTTACACAACACAGAACTGCACGCTTTGTATTCTTCACCTGACATAATTAGGAACATTAAATCCAGACGTTTGAGATGGACAAGACATGTAGCACGTATGGGCGAATCCAGAAATTCATATAGAGTGTTAGTTGGGAGGCCAGAGGGAAAAAGACCTTTGGGGAGGCCGAGACGTAGATGGGAAGATAATATTAAAATGGATTTTAGGGAGGTGGGATATGATGGTAGAGAATGGATTAATCTTGCTCAGGATAGGGACCGATGGCGGGCTTATGTGAGGGCGGCAATGAACCTCCGGGTTCCTTAAAAGCCAGTAAGTAAGTATTATTATTATTTACCAAATAATATTCATAATATTGAAATGGATTTGAGGAAAGTGGGATGTGATGATAGAGAGTGGATTAATCTTGCACAGGATAGGGACCGATGGCGGGCTTATGTGAGGGCGGCAATGAACCTCCGGGTTCCTTAAAAGCCAGTAAGTAAGTATTATTTACCACTATTTTTTAGATATATACAGCTCTACGATTCTATTAAAATGTGAATTTAATTACAAACGTTTCCTAAACTACTTCTTTGTTTCAGGTTGCTAATGGTTACCGTGCTGTCCGTTGATTCGTGCAAACTCAGTAATGAATTTTAAAGAACAATAAAATCAGAAAAGGTATAAAATCTATATAAAGTAACAAAATTTGACCAAATATGGCACATTTCTCGCCATATTGCTGCTACTAGCACTCAAACTCAAAACTTAATTCATATCCCAAGATCTATGTAATCATTAAGATCTTAATTTTTAGGTTAAATATGCCAATCCTAATGAACTTGAAACTGGCTGAATGAGATTTTAGATTTTAAAACCTAAAATTGGCTCAATTGTTGTGTGTTGAAACAATGAACAAAAAAAAAAAAAAAAAGAAGAAGAAGCTTTTCTGGAGATTCAATAAAAGAAAGAAAATTGTATAAGTAATCGATGTCATTTAGAATGTGAATATTTTCAGAAATATGTTACTTAGTTTTATTTAAAACTAGCCGTACCCGTGCGCTCCGCTGCACCTGTTAGAAATAAATATAAAGTAATTACATAATTAAAATAGGACGTTTGATCCAGGGAACAACTTTTACAATAGCGCAAGATAATCTGCTTCGCTCATTACTCAATTTTTTTTGCATTGCATTTATTGCATATATATTTTATGTATTTTAACACGATTCAATTGAGCATAGTTAAAATTGAATTATAAACTAATGGATTGCTAAGCTAACGTACTATTAGTGCATACTAAATCAATACACTCTCGTTGTTCGTTAATTCTCTGAGATTAAAATGAGTGTACATAAATATTATTTTAAGAAATACAGAAAACGAATGTACAAAATAGCCTATCAAATTTTCTGTGCTTAAGAAGCTATTTTAATCTTACCTGTCCTCGATTTACTCAGACGTTACTGTAATAACATTATAGCATTATGTCCATCTAGAGAAACTACACTTTCCAATGGTGAAATAATAATTAATTATACAAATCAGTTAATTTAGCTTCTGATATTACTTCATACAAACACAGAAACATTGTCTGTAGGCTATGTTTAATAGCTTTCGATTGTTGATGTCCAAGGCCCCTGTTTCGATTGTTGTTGTCCAAGGCCCCTTATAGACGAAGTCATTTGTTCTTAATTCATTGCACCGTCTTAGATGGCGTTATTTTAATTTTAAAAATAATTTATCTCATTAAATATCAGTCCTATCAAAATTTTGTAAAGAATAAAACTTATCGGAAATCATTTTTAAAGAAACGTTTGTTATGTAACATTTTTCACAATAATCAATAATAAGCGAGATATTTCGATTTATTTAATTCAGGCCCCCTTATAACCCCCCTTTTAAATAAAGTATTTTGAATGCCATATAGCCTAAAATCTAAGTTACAACGAACTTAATTTATATTCCAATTTTCATCGAAATCCGTTCAGCCATTATCGCGTGAAAAGGTAACAAACATACAGACAGACATACAAACAAAATTTCAAAAATTTGATTTTCGGTTTCAGGGTGGTTAATTATATATGTTAGGACCAATTATTTTTGGAAAATCGAAAATTACCAGAAAAATTTCGGCTACAGGTTTATTATTAGTATAGATGTGTACTGCTTGCTGCTTCATTATTGCAACACATGCTGAAAAACATTTCAATTCTCAAGTACCACAAGGGAGTCAACGTCGCGTATGTAATGCTATTTATACCTTCTGTTCAGCAAATGGTCTAGAACCGCGGACCTAAGACTCAATTGAAGACGTCTCCGGAAAACATCAGTTTACTTAAATTTATGACTTATGTGGAAAAAGTATATTTGAAAGCACACATTCAGAACAATAAATTATTGAAATAAATAGCAGAATAAACTTGTATTATTGATTAATCAAATGGTTTTAATAGTAAATATAGATCTAATGAAATATGCCCCTGAAATTATTTTCCTTTCTCCTGGGACATGAATTACAGTTATTCCGAGGAGATCTTCAATTGTTGCGTCAGGATTGTGAACAAAAATGGCAGTAGCAATAATGAAATACGTCGTTGTGACATCTTGTGCGTAGAAAGGACTTCATCGATCGATAAGAATGTGCTGAGACGGGATGCGGAGGGGGAGAATGATGGAGATTTCCTCTCCTTAGAAAAAAAAATATCCCTCCCTGTTCATACATAGATAGACTGATTGTGCTTATCTCTGGCAGTCGTGATAATTTCCGCACTGAATGTTGTCAGAAAGGACTTTATGAATAGAAACGGCTTAAAGAAAAATGTATATTATTGTTGTTATTATTATTAGGGTCTATTATTATTATTATTATTATTATTATTATTATTATTATTATTATTATTATTATTATTGAATAATAGTTTCTAAATGTACATTTGGCTCACTTGTAAATACAGCAGAAATTAAATAGCTTCCACCATTGATTGGTTGGTTACACATTGTTGGCCATCAAAAAAATCGCTACGGATTACGAAAGATTACATGTAACTGAAAATATGGATTACAGTATCGTTAGCATCTGATAATTCAAATAGACAATAATAAATTATAAACAAAAGAAAATCGAAATGTTGGCAGATAAGAAAAAACGTTGGGAACACCAGTTTTAATAAGTAATATAATAATAAAATAAATTTAGCTTCCCTTATGAAGAGGTTGCCAGATTTGACAAAGCGTATTACATATAATTTGGAAACACCTAAAAGGTAAAATGATATACATTTCAAACAGTTAGGGAATCGAATATGCAAAATGTCAGAAAAATTTACACCTAAGTAGCGTTTTTGATCATTTACAGTTAAGAAAGGGGGGAGGGGGAAATATCATCAGATAGGTTAGAATGATTTGAATGCCATATACTTTGTTAAACGTTGAGTAGGCTTTAATCGTGTGGTTTATGCTATTATTATTGTGACAGCGACGTGAGATTCGAACTCACGACCAGCGTCCCGCGAGAGAGCATATCGCGCGGGCTTCACGGGGAAAGAGGAAAGGGGTCTACACGCGAGGGGAGGCTGCGCGCGCAGCTGCTACTCAAAGCAGTGAATGTGGAACGACCTTTCCGACTATTCCAGAAGTCTGTCGATGTGGAGATATCGAGATAATTCTCTACACACCTGTAGAAAATTCTCGCAACTATGATTTTGCTATAAAAGAAGAAGCGCCAGCGAACTCGAGCAGTTTCAGAGTTTTCAGTTGATTAGTCAGCCAGTCAAACTGAGAAAGCCAGAGCAAGTTCAAGCCAGTCTGGTGTGCCGGAGTTCGACTCTTCATAGTCCGCATCTGCGTCAGCATCCGAAGGCCTGAGTTCGGGTGCAGTGGACCGCAGTTGGAGGGACCTGAGTTCGAGTACAGTGAACTGTCTCTGGAGGTCTGTGGTTCGAGATACTGTGAACTCGAGTGACTGAGCTAGAAGAACTGTGAACTCAGAACTGATAGTTCTGATTTGTAAATAGTGCTTTGTAAATATTAGTTAAGATTAACAGTTCATTGTTGTTCGTACTAGTCCAAGTAAATTGTCATTGTCGTCGGTGGAGTGCTATAACGAATATATATAATAAGGGATATTATACATTTGTTTTGTTGGTAACATTGAGTGAAAATCCAATTGTTGACGAGAGCGTTTAAGGTGAATTGTAGAAAGAAATTATTGTTGTGACGAATAAATTACATTGTTGTTACTAATAAAATTTACATTATTATTATTATTATTATTATTATTATTATTATTATTATTATTATTATTATTATTATTGTTATTGTTAACAAAGAAATGAGATAAGTATAGCTAAAAATTTAGGCTACATTATTTTTCTGAAGGAAAAACATTCATTTTCATAGTGACCATAGCTTACTATGGTAACAAAATAATTGAAATCACAGCACGACCTGAGTTAAGGCTGTCCAATAAGACAAGAATTTCAATTATTGAGATGACAGCAATAGATTATAATAAGTTAGGTTTCTGGCTTCAGCCAATCACAAAGTATCTGATGTATGTCCAAGGGCGCCCGCAGGATCCAATCTCAGTGACAACAAGATGGCTAGAAAATTAGAGGAGACAGAAAACTAAACATGAAAAGTACGTAGTCAGTTCTGAAATCTTAATTACCTTGCGCACATCTTCATAGTTTAAAGCACTCGCTTTTGTTAATTGTTTACCGAGAAAACATGTATCGGGCACGTAGAGAAAAATATAAAGAAAACGCGTAAAAAATAAAAAAATCTCAATGTTATCAATTGCTACCACTGGCTACCCCTGTGGGCGCCCTTGTGTATGTTTTGACTCACTAATAATAATAATAATAATAATATACTGAGACTGTAAATTGCTTACAGAAATTCGTTAATTTATTCGTTGGACTATTTATTTATTAAATATTAATAAACAGATAGTTTAAGGAATAAATTAATTATTTAAGACACTAAATATTTTTGTGCCCAAAATGGTAATAATAGGACTGAGTCCCACTAACCCTTAATAATGCAAAAAATTAAAACACTTTTAAGGGGTTAGGTACAGCTTACAGCAGTAAAATTTTTGGAAATATTCAACATTTTTTTCCTCCATTACTGTATCTTGTACAATAATGAAAATTGGTATGTGTAAAACACTGTCCTTCTGCTGTATGAAAACAATATTTTTACGGTTTAATTTTTTTTTTTTTTTCAAAATTCGAAGTGGTGGCAGTTCACTGTGCAGTCATGAAGCGTTTCCTTCATAACTCAAAAACTTGTTAACTTTTCATGTTCTCTCTCTTTTATTTTATTGCTGAAACTCATGTTTACAATATCATGCTCTTTCAACTACATTACTGAATAAATAATATTTTTTTTTTATTTTGTGTTAGAAGAAAGTACTGATATTTGACCATCTTTTAAACGAATTTATTTTTATCAGACAATCTATCAAAGGTAGAGAAGTGATCTTGCATCATATTATAGATATGACTTGCATAAATGCACACAAAAAATTTCATCACAGAATGTTTGATAGTTTTTGAGTTAGGGGAAACGCTTCATCACTGCACAGTGAACTGAAGTTTGAAAACAAAACTGTAAATAATTTTTTTAAATCATAAAAATATTTTTTTCATATAGCAGAAGAACAGTGTTTTACACATATTAATTTTCATTATTGTACAAGATACAGTAATGGAGGAAAAAAAAATGTTGAATATTTCCAAAATTTTACTGCTGTAAGCTGTATCTAACCCCTTATTTGATCATTTTGTAACGGCGTTCAACATTATCCACGTAATCTATAAACAAATGCCATTCGTAAATTCTAAAAACAAATGCATGCTGACTACTGAATAATTGAAATACATTTTTGTGCGAGATCGTGCGTATTTGCTTGGTTTCCGCACAAAACCAATCCGCGGAAAGTCTAAAATTCCACATTCAGTATTCCCAACCTAACACACATAACAATTTCCCTCTTCTTACCGCTTAAGTGACATATTGATTTTACTGCTTTAGGCTTTTAACATATTATTTTTAGAGACGTTCAATATAGTAATAATTATAAATTGGAAACTTACCACTGCAATTTCACCTAAATTGCACTGCTAATTATTGTTTTTAAATATTTGCAAAAATTAAGTAAACTCTACAACTCCACTAAAGTTACTGGATTCGTGATGCAAGTAACATTAAGGAAGCCGTGAAAAAATCAACAAGATTCCAGACTCATCATAGACTGGGGGAAAAAAAAGACAGACGTATATCACGGCCAGCTGGAGTATAGTAAACACAGAAAACATTTTAAAGCAACAATGTTGAAGATAGATATTTTTGTTTTGAAAAATTGCCGTTATTGAACAGAAACCAAGATGGAGATTTCATTGCAACTAATTAGAAATTCCTCTTTCAGGTATGTAATAAACGATCTTCGCACAAAATAATGTACGATACACGAGCGGTATGTTTTCTTTCAATTCTCGGAAATTAAAAAAGCTCAACTACGTTTCCCTTTTTCAAACTCTTCCTCAAACATGAAAATTTCAACATACCGCTCTTGTAACGCATATTACTATTGCTATATACGGTGCTGTAAAACTGACCGTTTTGGTGTTAGCTGTTTAATAAGCGACAATGCAGATCACTGACATATTCTTTGAACAGCGTAGTGAAGTTGTCCAAAACTTGCTCCGTGTTTGTCACAGCAATTAGGTGAGTTCTGCATGGATAAGGTTGGAGAGGAGTAATTATCGAGTTGACGCGGTATTTGTGACCCGAGCAATGACGTGTACATCCAGCGTGGTCCGTTACTGACCTGGAACATGCTACACACTACGTTGGCGTATGTAGCGTTATTTCGGCACCGCACGGTGGGAAATTTCAGACGGCCGTCCTTTCTTGTTAGAGAATCTTTTTTTTTTTTTTTTCGTAATAGTTGTCTTGTGTCGGTATTTCGCAGAAATCCTTTATTTTTTCATGAGGAATGGGGCGGAAACTACAATTTATAACTTAATAATAGGGTCCGCGACCCGCATCTGATTTTTCTCGGGACAATATCTATGATTTGGGTCTATAGATTGCGTATGCGAAGTATCAGCTTTCAAACATGGCTTAAATTGTAGCTATATAAATGCACATTTTCCTCATTTCTTGTAAATGCATCATAATTATGTTCAATGTTTTAATGTCTGTCCATATATTGTCAAGCACATTCTTTCCGCTACATTACCGCCCTCAACTCCTGTACGGTCACGTGAGCACAAATGATAGGTTGCTGAAGGGAAGATGGAATTGGTGAAACACTCGCACACGACGTGTAATATTAAATAGGGAACTATCCATTATTTTCTGGATTTATCAATATTCTCCAGGATGATTAACGGGAATTGAAACATTCTAGATAACTAGAAATTTAAGAAAATCGAGACGTCCAGAAACAAAAATTCGTTATCACTTTCCATCTCGAATTTCTTAAATCTGCTTAATAAATAAATAAATAAATAAATAAATAAATAAATAAATAAATAAATAAATAAATAAAATAAATAAATAAATAAATTAATTAAATAAATTAAATAGATAAATGAATAAAATAAATAAGTAAATAAATAAAATAAAATAAAATAAATAAATTAATTAAATAAATAAATAAAATAAGATAAATTAAATAAATAAATAAATAAATAAAATAAATTAATAAATTAAATTAAATAAATTAATTAAATAAATAAAATTAATTAATTAAATAAATAAATAAAATAAATTAATAAATAAAATAAAATAAATAAAATAAATTAAATTAAATAAAATTAAATAAATAAATAATTTCAATAAAAACTAAATAAAAAATCGCAAATCACAGATAACAAATAAAAAAGTAAAATAATTTAAATTTTATATTCACTTTAAATAAATAATTCTGGATAAATTTGTTTTCCATTCCTTTTGGAATTAAAATAAAAAATAAATAAATTGGTAGAGCAGCTGGCTATGGACTGGAAGGTCCGGGTTCGATCCCAGGTGGTAACCTCGTTGCCAAACTTTCAGAACGGCCCTGAGGTTCACTCAGCCTCCAATAAAATTGAGTACCGGGTCTTTCCCGGGGGTAAAAGGCCAAAAATCCACACCATCATTCTAGTGCCGAGGTCATGGAAAGCATGGGGCTCTAGATCCCAAGTGCCTTCATAACATGTGACTAAACCTTTACTTACTTACTGGCTTTTAAGGAACCCGGAGGTTCATTGCCGCACTCAACCCGCCATCGGTCCCTATCCTGAGCAAGATTAATCCAGTCTCTATCATCATATCCCAAAATTTTATATTATCCTCCCATCTACGTCTCGGCCTCCCCAAAGGTCTTTTTCCCTCCGGCCTCCCAACAAACACTCTATATGCAACCCATAACATGCTCTGCCCATCTCAAATGTCTGGATTTAATGTTCCTAATTATGTTAGGTGAAGAATACGGGTTTTGAGAATAAGGTGCTTATTTAGGGCTAAGAGGGATGAAGTTACAGGAGAATGGAGAAAATAAACTGTACACTGTATTTATTTAACCTCTTCGAAACGTTTTCATCTGCCATTCTCATCAAAAATATTTGTTCATCGAAATCCATTTTCTTTGGATATCTTCCTTTATAATACAGGGTAGGACAGTTGCTTCTGACGAATTTCAGCTTCCTGTTCTAAAGTGGCTATATGCTTTAGAAATATCAAAATAACACAGCATAGACTTGAACAATGCAGTTTATTGGCATGTTATTATTGTTTTAAAATGACAAATTTCAAGGGATCCCCTCGCTATCTTATGGTTTGTTGCAATCTTACCTACAAATTGTCTAAGTAGTCACAATTTCCACTTCCTGAATTACCTTACATGAACAACGAAAGCTTCCTTCAGGGCTTCATTTCCCTGTGATTGTTGTGGACCGTCCGTTATTCGAATGGCTGACTCACAACTTTCGAGCTGAACGTCTCAAAGAGTCCAAGTTGGAATTTGTTGGGGCAGTTTCCCGTTTACATAATCAAATCATGTAATAAGCAGGAAAGGATTTATATGTAAATACATATTTACTTATAAAGCTAATATAATTTATATTTTGCATTATCTTTATGTTTCACAATGTGTAGGGTTGAAAAATCCTACTTTTATTTTCCATATTTTTCCATATTTTAGAGTTTAGTACATATTTTCGTTAATTTCCATAAACAGATTATATTAGGTTTAACAATAAAACTTCCATTAACTTTTAAAAATACATTTCAACAATAGAGATTTAAACACATGTTCAGTAATCCCTTTAACATCAGAGTTATTTGAAAATTAGCAGTCCTATCAACAATGGGAAAGTAAGTTACAAAACTGTATTAATTTAATTTAAAATTTTTAACAGACTTCAGTTGTGCAGCTCAACAGTTAAATGCCAGTCAGAGTACACATAGGTTCAGTTTTGTAAATCATACTATAAAGACGGTAAATATGCCAAAAGTACGTCATTCAGTCAATTTAAAATCAAAACTAACAAGTTACATTTCAAATTTAAAGAAGATGGTTTATCAACTGACAATAAAATATTATTTTGTAATTTGTGTCAGTGTGCAGTATCATCTACACAAAAGTTCCTGGTGCAACAACACATTACAACTAGTAAACATTAAATTCCAAGCAGAGACAATTGTTTTTAACACAACCAACAACATCGAATGTAAGATCTGAGTTTAACATCGACCTGTGCCGTTCTCTCATCTTATTCCTCTCTACAAACTGTTCTTCAGGGAATTCCTTGAAAAATATACTCACAATCCCGGATTTAGGAAGACGTATGCTCCATCCATCTACGATGAGACAATACAGAAGATAAGAGATGAAATTAAAGATAGTTCAATTTGGGTTTCCATTGATGAGACTCCCGACAAAGACTAGACTTGTTGGTAATGTAGTTATCGGTTTGTTAAGTTATTCTGAACGAATTCTTTTACATTGTGATGTTCTAGAAAAGTGCAATAACAAAACTATAGTTAAACTGTTCAACGAAGCTATGGGTATCCTGTGGCCAAAGGGTTTATGTACGATAATGTGTTATTCTTTATTAGCGATGCTGCCCCTCAAAGCTGGACAAGCATTATCTGTTGTATATCCTAAATTGACTCATTTTACTTGTGTGGCGCATTTTCATCGTGTGGCAGAAGTGGTCAGAGACAATTTCCTAAAGTAGATTTGTTGATTTCATCAGTGAAAAAAAGTTTTCTCAAAGCTCCCAGTAGAGTTAACGTGTTGAAAGAAATGTACCCTGAAATTCCATTGCCACCAAAGCCAATTTTAACTAGATGGGGTACATGGCTAGAAGCAGTTGAATATTATGCCGAACATATAGACTCTATTAACAATGTTCTCCTTGCATTGTGACTCTGAAGATGCAGTCTCAATTGATACTGCGAAAACAGTTACCTGTGACATAAGTGTGAAGAATGACTTAGCTCACATTCAGCATACATTTTCATGCATCATAAAAACGCTCAAAAGTCTCCAAAATAGGCACCTTTCACTATCTGAAAGTTTTGAAATTATAAATAGTACAACAACTGAATCGTGTAGAGGTAAAGTTGCAGATGCAGTAAGAGCTAAGGTGGACACTGTACTTTCAAAAACCCTGGATATGAAGAACTACAAAGGTTGTTGCTGTGATGAGTGGTGAATCAACAGTGAAGATTAACTTGGACTTATCCCCAGCAGACATTGTGAAATTGAATTATGTAGTTACTTCTTGTGACGTCGAACGCTCTTTTAGTCAGTATAAATCTATCCTCAGAGACAATAGAAGAAGATTCACTTTTCAGCACTTGAAAGAAATGTTTGTAACCTATTGTTATGGTAACAGACAATAAAAATTGTGTTTTGTTGAAACTACATTGGAAGATAAGGTACATTATATTTTTTGTTTAGTTTGATTAAAATGTACCAATATTTAACGTACATAGTCATTTTTTATAATTTTAAGTCCATATTTAATTCCATATTTTGGTAAAAATCCATATTTAATTCCATATTTTGGTAAAAATAACTAATATATATTTACATATTTCATATATTTTTAGTCCATATAAATCCGTTCCCTGGTAATAAGTGTAGAAGGAAGGATTTCCTACGTCACGGCCCAAGTAATTCAGCTGACGACACCTCATCAAGGGGCCGTGATCTAATTCTAGACCTTGTATTATTATAGGAAAGGATACATTGTACAATGTACTACTGTCAACTATTTGCATACAAAATAATGACGATTTTCAACTTTTTTTTTCATTTTACAATACAAATCTAAATTCCTACCTTATAGATGGAAAACAAACAGAACTACCTATTTAAACATATTTACGGATTTATTTATGTATATTAATTTGTATTATTATTATTATTATTATTATTATTATTATTATTATTATTATTATTATTTATTATTATTATTATTATTATTATTATTATTATTTTATATAATATTCTTATTGAATTTGGTATTCCCAAGAAACTAGTTCGATTAATTAAAATGTGTCTCAGTGAAACATACAGCAGAGTTCGTATAGGTCAGTTTCTGTCAGATGCGTTTCCAATTCACTGCAGGCTAAAGCAAGGAGATGCACTATCACCTTTACTTTTTAACTTTGCTCTAGAGTATGCCATTAGGAAAGTCCAGGATAACAGAGAGGGTTTGGAATTGAACGGGTTACATCAGCTGTTTGTCTATGCGGATGACGTGAATATGTTAGGAGAAAATCCACAAACGATTAGGGAAAACACGGAAAATTTACTGGAAGCAAGTAAAGAGATAGGTTTGGAAGTAAATCCCGGAAAGATAAAGTATATGATTACGTTTGTGACGAGAATATTGTACGAAATGGAAATATAAAAATTGGAAATTTATCTTTCGAAGAGATTTAAATATCTTGAGCAAGTAACAAATATAAATGATACTCGGGAGGAAATTAAACACAGAATAAATATGGGAAATGCCTGTTATTATTCGGTTGAGAAGCTTTTGTCATCCAGTCTCCTGTCAAAAAATCTGAAAGTTAGAATTTATAAAACAGTTATATTACCGGTTGTTCTTTATGATTGTGAAACTTGGACTCTCACTTTGAGAGAGGAACATAGGTTAAGGGTGTTTGAGAATAAGGTGCTTAGGAAAATATTTGTGGCTAAGAGGGATGAAGTTACAGGAGAATGGAGAAAGTTGCACAACACAGAACTGCACGCATTGTATTCTTCACCTGACATAATTAGGAACATAAAATCCAGACGTTTGAGATGGGCAGGGCATGTAGCACGTATTGGTGAATTCAGAAATGCATGTAGAGTGTTAGTTGGGAGGCCGGAGGGAAAAAGACCTTTGGGGAGGCCGAGACGTAGATGGGAAGATAATATTAAAATGGATTTGAGGGAGGTTGGATATGATGATAAGAGAGTGGATTGATCTTGCTCAGGATAGGGACCAATGGAGGGCTTATGTGAGGGCGGCAATGAACCTCCGGGTTCCTTAAAAACCAGTAAGTGTTGTTGTTATTATTATTATTATTATTATTATTATTATTATTATTATTATTATCACTGATGTTATCTACATGAAAAACAAGTAGCGTAAGACTGGTGCACCCTGGGCAGGACTACACACTTCGCATAGCTGGATGTGGAACGTTATCTGCCTGCTGTGCGTAAATTTAGGCAGCGCGGACAGCGGCCGGCCTGGCCCTGCGTGGGCCGCTGGAATGCAACAATCGCAAGGCCAGTCCGCAGCCTGCCAGCGAACAGACTCATTCACTGCCAGACGTCCAGGTTCTGTTCTGGCCTCCTTTCCCGCGCTTCTCCCGGGTTACCCCGTCCTCCCACACAACAATGTGCAGGAACAAGAGACAGTCTGCATGCTACACCTAATGCCACGTTATAAGAGGCAGCGATTTTTAGCGTTAGATTATTGAAAATTTACCAAACGGATAACGCTTCCAAATTTTCAGAAGCAGAAACTCCAGTTATATTATTGATCTCATTTTCAATATTTCAGAATACTCTCTTTGATAGACTATTATTATTATTTTTTTTAATCATACAAAGACTTCTAGATGCCAACTCGTGATTTACACCATATCCAAAGAAGCCTTTAATTTAAATTTCTTATTATAAGAAATATAAACACATCCAAAACAACTGTTGTTCCATTTTCACTAAGGTCCAGTGGTCTTCAATCTCCTCAATCTTCCTTTAGGCTCAAAATTCATCATTCGGATTGTTCTTCTCAAAATTGTGAATGTCCCATATTAACCGAATCCTCAGAAGTTAAGTATTTAGGCATTACGATCGACCAACACTTACGATGGAACAAATATATTACATATTTATGCAATAGATTACGTAAAACAATTTATATCTTTGTTATACTTCGGTCATATTTACCAATTAATATTTTACGTCTCATTTATTTAGCTTTATTTCAATCCATTCTCCAGTATGGAATTTTAGGGTGGGGAAATGCTTGTAATTCTAATCTCACTCCACTAATACTTATTCAGAAAAGAATAATTAAAATATGTCTTAATAAACCAATTGATTACTCATCCAGCTTTTGTTTACTGATTTTAATGTTTTGAAAATTAAACAGATTTATTATATTGCCTTATTAATCTTCATACATAAAAACCGTAATAAATTAAAATTGTATCATCATAAATATGGAACTAAAAGATCCGATTTTATACGACTAGAGGAACCAAAGTGTTTCACAAGTACAGCTCTGAGCCATGGTACCTACTTTGGTCCAAGGTTATACAATAAAATAATTGATAAATACCCAAATTTGGAAAATTTTAGTATCAGGAATTTCAAAAATAGCGTTAGGAATTTAATTTTTAAAGAATATACATTGATTTAATATGTATATGTATTTGTGTGACTTAAATTGTTAAAATTGAAATTGTATTTTTAAATTTAATTTATTCCTGTAAATTTTTTTTTCTTGACCCAGTTTGTGTCAAAAAATTATCTTTGTGTTTAGATATCTCCCTGAGCACGAGTTTTTTACTCCTTCAGTGAAGAACTAAGATTGTATTTCTGTCAATGTTATTTTATTAACAATAAACAATGAGCAGAAAATGCCATACTATACAATGATTTTATTTCTTGATTATAAACACTCTCAGCATCCCTGATAACGGGAAAATAAATTTTGAGTTTGCTTATGGTCCAGTCTGTGTACAGCGATTTTACTGAACTCTTGGACGGATTTTGTTCATATTCAGTATCTACGAGTCAATTTATCAGGGAATGATGTACATGAAATATAATAATTTTAGTACTAGTCTGTTTGTGTACAGCGATTTTTACTGAACTATTGGATGGATTTTGTTCATATTCAGTATCTACAAGTCAATTTATCAGGGAATGATGTACATGAAATATAATAATTTTAGTACTAGTCTGTCTGTGTACAGCGATTTCTACTAAACTACTGGACGGATTTTGTTCATATTCAGTATCTACGAGTCAATTTATCAGGGAATGATGTACATGAAATATAATAATTTTAGTACTAGTCTGTCTATGTACAGCGATTTCTAAACTAAACTATTGGACGGATTTTGTTCATATTCAGTATCTACGAGTCAATTTATCAGGGAATGATGTACATGAAATATAATAATTTTAGTACTAGTCTGTCTGTGTACAGCGATTTCTACTAAACTATTGGACGGATTTTGTTCATATTCAGTATCTACGAGTCAATTTATCAGGAATGATGTACATGAAATATAATAATTTTAGTACTAGTCTGTCTCTGTACAGCGATTTCTACTAAACTATTGGACGGATTTTGTTCATATTCAGTATCTACGACTCAATTTATCAGGGAATTTATCAAGAATGATGTACATGAAATATAATAATTTTAGTACTAGTCTGTCTGTGTACAGCGATTTCTACTAAACTATTGGACGGATTTTGTTCATATTCAGTATCTACGAGTCAATTTATCAGGGAATGATGTACATGAAATATAATAATTTTAGTACTAGTCTGTCTGTGTACAGCGATTTCTACTAAACTATTGGACGGATTTTGTTCATATTCAGTATCTACGAGTCAATTTATCAGGGAATGATGTACATGAAATATAATAATTTTAGTACTAGTCTGTCTGTGTACAGCGATTTCTACTAAACTATTGGACGGATTTTGTTCATATTCAGTATCTACGAGTCAATTTATCAGGGAATGATGTACATGAAATATAATAATTTTAGTAAATCTTAATAGATCATTGTTTGTAAAAAAACTGCCGTATAACTCAAATATATCCCAATATTTTTATTTATTTATTTTTATTTTTGTAATATGAAATGAGTTGCCCAGACTCATATGTTTTGGAATAATGAATTATGTGCAGAATTATTTTTACTTTTTGTTGCGAATTATCTTATGAACAGGAACACGTATGAAAAATTCGTAGATCAGAGTTAAGAAAGTATTCCGCTGGTTTGTAAAAGCACTTGTTACACGTGAATGAACGATTGTCACAACATCGTGAGGTTTACAGTGAAAAGGGGGGAATTTGTGGAGGGGTTTATAATAAACTAGTAGTGGCTTTCGACATTTAAATGTCGATAATATTAGAAAAGGTTACAATATGCATATAACTACCTTATATAAATTAGTTACATATATCTTTTAGAACCTACAATTTATAAACAGAAGTTAATGTTCTTATTTGTGTACGTATTAAATGATTTCATTTATGAATGTATTTTGATTGCTAGATCAAGAAAATAAACTATGAACAATAATATTATACGCAACGTGAACTGAGCTGTTGTGAAACGTGTACAACCTATAAAGGTAAAGTGTGTATGAATGTAATAAAACAAAGAGTACAATAACAATAGTAATATGCGCTACAAGAGCGGTATGTTGAAGTTTTCATGTTCGAGGAAAAGTTTGAAAAAGCGAAACGTAGTTGAGCTTTTTTAATTTCCGAGAATTGAAAGAAAACATACCGCTCGTGTATCGTACATTATTTTATGCGAAGATCGTTTATTACATACCTGAAAGAGGAATTTCTAATTAGTTGCAATGAAATCTCCATCTTGGTTTCTGATCAATGACGACAAATTTGCAAAACAAAAATATCTATCTTCAACATTGTTGCTTTAAAATGTTTTCTGTGTTTACTATACTCCAGCAAGCCGTGATATACGTCTGTCTTTTATTTTCCCCCAGTCTATGATGAGTCTGGAATCTTGTTGATTTGTTCACGGCTTCCTTAATGTTACTTTAATCACGAATGCAGTAACTTTAGTGGAGTTGTAGAGTTTACTTAATTTTTGCAAATATTTAAAAACAATAATTAACAGTACAATTTAGGTGAAATTGCAGTGGTAAGTTTCCAATTTATAATTATTACTATATTGAACGTCTCTAAAAATAATATGTTAAAAGCCTGAAGCAGTAAAATCAATATGTCACTTAAGCGGTAAGAAGAGGGAAATTGTTATGTGTGTTAGGTTGGGGATACTGAATGTGGAATTTTAGACTTTCCGCGGATTGGTTTTGTGCGGAAACCAAGCAAATACGCACGATCTCGCACAAAATTGTTTTCAGCAGTGATCTTAAGATAGTGGTGTAATGAAGCGATGCCTTGGAGTGAATTAGTCTGACGTATCTAAATATTCATATCGCTTGTCTTGTTTAGCCTTGACTGCAGTTCCGCGGCATGTAAATTAATTATCCGACTTGTAGCGAACGATTGCAGCCATGAGAGATGGCACCATTTATCTTACTCCGTCGCCAGATCATCTGAGTGGATGTAGCCAGCCATTTTCTAATCTAGCCTTTATCGTGACAGCTAATGAATCACAATCTGGAAACTTATTTATGGCACTCGCTATACACGAGTGCACAGTTGTCTGGTGGCTACATGCTAGTCGCTGGAACCCAGATTCTTCGGTTCAAACCCGGATGAGAGCGATTGATTTTAAAGGGGGATAAAATCTTTATCACAGCTTCCTTCACTGAAGGTTGGTGTCTTGTACAGATTTACGGCAGGTACAGAGACTCAAGACAAAACCACAGTCTACTATATACAGTCACGAAGCTTGAGTTTTGAGGGTTCTAGAAACAATAGACTGTGCCGCAGTGGCGTATACTGGTTAAAGGGTTTGGGCTACCGCTGACCCTATTACTACACAAAATATATCTAACAATTACTTTAATTTTAATTACTATGGTAAAACTAATAATACAAAATTATTACATTATGTTATATTATTATCTGTCCTTATACTGCTTGTTTGAGACTTGAAAGTAATGTAATTTTCCCTAAGATAGGTTACTAGAACAATTAGAAGTAGAGTCAGTAGAAGAAAAAATCAGCAGATACAAATTCAATTGGCTAGATCATGTAAGAAGAATGGAAAATTCAAGAATCCCAAAAATTATGATGCAATATAAACCTTGAGGGTGGAGTGATATGGTTATTGTGGCCCCACGTTGGGCGCCATTTGAGGGTGATGTGGTGGTGATTGAGGTTCCACGTTGGGCGCCATTTGAGGGTGGGTGGTTAATTTGGCCCCACGTTGGAAGCCATTTGAGGGTGGGTGCATCTCGGTGTTGCGTGAGATTCACTCAGGGTAGCCGAGGTACGGTTGTGGTGTAGGATGATGTCGGGAATAATACCAAGCCGGCTGCTTATATAAAAATTCAGTGTAAACTCCAAAACTATAAGTTTATTGTCGTATTCACTTGGTAAACCCTAGAGTATGTATTTCCGGCTGACTTATAATTCAATCGTTGGTCGCACTTCTGTATCGACTCTATGGCAGCTCTAAATAAGCTCTATCCGATACTATAAATTCAATACTATGCCCAGTACACTATCATCGAAGCTCCTAAACGTTGACGAGTAGTCTCGCCGATGACAACGTTCTATCTTGTCTTCGCGAGTAGTCTCGCCGATGACAACGTTCTATCTATCGAGTCTTCGCCAGAAGGAAGACTATTGTGCCCTGTTGGGCCGCCGACACCAAAAAAGTTGTGAGTGTGTCGTAGGGCCGTCGACACGAAAAGAAGTCGTAGTCCTGTCGACACAAAACGAAGTGGTTATTGCGCCCTGTATGTAGGGCTGCCGACACGATAAGAAGTTGTGTTTGTGCCCTGTATGTAGGGCCGCCGACACGATGAGATGTTGTGATTGTGCCCTGTATGTAGGGCCGCCGACACGATGAGATGTTGTGATTGTGCCCTGTATGTAGGGCCGCCGACACGATGAGATGTTGTGATTGTGCCCTGTATGTAGGTCCGCCGACACGATGAGAAGTTGTGATCGTGTCCGCTCCCCGTCACCCTTATTTATAAAAACCTATCCTACGCTAAAACTAACTATCCTATTGGTTAAAAACTACGTCACTTAACCGGCCTAAAATCTATTCCCTATTGGTCCAAAGTGACCTCATAAGCTGGACCAAGATCTCTTCTTATTGGGCGCGAAATATGTCATCTCTAAATTTAGACTTTGGATTTCCCATAACATCTAATTAGTTTGTCGATTTTGGAGAACCCGTTCTTTGGAAAACCCAAGCTTGCAATATCTTTCCCACGGGTCCAGTCCAACTTCGGCTTTTACGCATCGCCGAGTGTCTATATACAATCACGCACAAGGTGGCCCTAAATCTGTCCGATGCTGACAAGTGACGAAACACCTGTGTGGGAAGCTAATTCTAACGAAGTCGCCAGAACATCCCCGCGAATACATGTAATAAAAATATGGAGATATCACTTCGCTAATAAATCGGTCTCTCCCTCTCCTAATTCCTGCTTCAACCTAGAGGACATCGTCGACCAGGAAGACCTTTAAGAAGACTGCTAGATGGGGCCGAAACAGGTCTTCAGAGGCCTAATTCGTGAAGGATGATGATGATGATGATGTTTTATTATAAACTTTTTCTTTTGTAATTTCCTTGGGCTACCGCCGGTAGCCCCGGTAGCCCGCAAAATACGCCCCTGCTGTGCCGGTACTATTTTGTATTGCCTGTAATGAGCCGATATTAGCGATCCTAGTGGTGAGCAACTACCTAATGTTTGCATATTTACTACGTATTGAGCTTCGTGACTGTGTATATTAGACTGTGACAAAACTATCGACCGTTTGTCACTCACGTTGAATTTCGTTAAGGGAACACAAAACTGCATTTTGGGTGAAAAATTTGATTTTTTTTTTTTTACTTTTCTAATTTATTATTGTTTCGTTTTGCTTCTTTAAAATGGCATATTAGAAACGATTATACTAAAATTGTACAGACTTTAATTTTTAGATTTTATTAGTTTTTTTTACAGTTATATTACCGGTTTTTTTGTGAAACTTGAACTCTCACTTTGAGAGAGAACAGAGGCTAAGGGTCTTCCAGAATAAGGTTCTTAGGAAAATATTTGGGGCTAAGAGGGATGAAGTTACAGGAGAATGGAGAAAGTTACACAACGCAGAGCTGCACGCATTGTATTCTTCACCTGACATTATTAGGAACATTAAATCCAGACGTTTGAGATGGGCAGGGCATGTAGCACGTATGGGCGAATCCAGAAATGCATATAGAGTGTTAGTTGGAAGACCTGAGGGAGGCCAAGACGTAGATGAGAAAGTAATATTAAAATGGATTTGAGGGAGGTGGGATATGATGGTAGAGACTGGATTAATCTTGCTCTCAGGATAGGGAGCGAAGGCGGGCTTATGTGAGGGCGGCAATGAACCTCCGGGTTCCTTAAAAGCCATTTGTAAGTAGGCAAAGTAAGATTTTGTGAGAAGGGGTATAGAGCTTTCAATTTTAATGCACACTCTTCATAATTTTACGGATTTTGGACGGGAAATTATTTTTTATTTTTCAAATTTATTCTGTGCTTTTTGCTCTTTCAAATGGCGTATCACATAAATTATGACACACGCCAGACGACGATAGAATTCAAGCGATGTCAGAACAAATGAATGAGTGTATAAACAATTGAATACTCTTTCAAATTTAAATATACAAGATGGTCAAAAGTCGTTTTCCCCAATATTCGTTCTTGTACACATATACAGATGTCATAACTTGAATAAACGAACAGCTGGTGTAATAAGTGGTGGGTTGACAACCATGTTCGTGCGTCAACTGTTTTTCCGACGTCATGTCTTGTTATTGTTGTTATTTTGTTTTATTGTAAATTGAATATAATTAAATCATACGTTCTATGATCGCAGATGCACTTCGATCCAAAAATCTAGACGTTCACGAGGAAGTTCACAGTATTGCTGATGGTGGAAGCAATCGTAGGATCGATATCATAGCTATAAATAGAAATAAAGTCAGCCGAAATAATTGATCCTACAATCAGATATGAAATCTCAGCTACTCAACCATCTGAAGTGAACGAAGAGAAAAAGAAAATCTACGAGCCCACGATTCAGTACCTATCGGCGAAATACGACATTGAAAAAATCACACTTACCGGTCTCTTCTTCGGAGTGAGAGGCACCATTCCGAAAACCTTTGTAAAGTGGAGGGAAAAATACAAGCTGACGAGAGATCTTCAAGATGTCACCACCATAATAAAATTTTCTGTAGCGATATTTCGTCAGCATCTTTAAATTATATTTGGTTCTATTTTTTTCTTATGTCTTAATCAATTTTGTCTGAAGCCTGTTTATATAATTTTTAATTTTAATTTTATTTTGAGCTATTCTGTGTCACAGGGCAAACCCAAAATATTGGGGCAGACCAATAAATCTATACTAATAATAAATCTGTAGCCAAATTTTTCTGGTAATTTTCGATTTTCCAAAAATAATTGGTCCTAACATATATAATTAACCACCCTGAAACCGAAAATCGCTTTTTAGAAATTTTTGTTTGTATGTCTGTCTGTCTGTCTGTCTGTCTGTCTGTATGTTTGTTACCTTTTCACGCGATAATGGCTGAACGGATTTCGATGAAAATTGGTATATAAATTAAGTTCGTTGTAACTTAGATGTTAGGCTATATGGCATTCAAAATACATTATTTAAAAGGGGGGTTATAAGGGGACCTGAATTAAATAAATCGAAATATCTCGCTCATTATTGATTTTAGTGAAAAATGTTACATAACAAAAGTTTCTTTAAAAATAATTTTCGATAAGTTTTATTCCTCGAAAAATTTTGATAGGACTGATATTTAATGAGATAAATGAGTTTTAAAATTAAAATAACTGCCATCTAAGGCCGTGTAATGAATTAAAAAACAAATGACTTCGTCTATAAGGGGCCTTGGACACAACAATCGAAAGCTATGAAAGATAGCCTACAGAGAATGTTTCTGTGTTTGTATGAAGTAATATCGGAAGCTAAATTAACCGATTTGTATAATTAATTATTATTTCACCATTGGAAAGTGTAGTTTCTGTAGATGGACATAATGCTATAATGTTATTACAGTAACTTCTGATATAATATAATATAATATAATATAATATAATATAATATAATATAATATAATATAATATAATATAATATTATATATATAATTTAAGTTATTTGAAGGGTTCACAAACATAGTGGGCCAAGCGCCATTCACTGAATACGTAGAAAACAAGGGTTAAAATTAAGTTATTACCATAATTCAATGGAAACCTATAACAAGTAAAATAAAATATACACATTAAATCTAAATGATGTCAATCTTCATTAAACTATGGTTGCATGTAATAAAAATTAAGAAACAGGTTAAAGGAATTTTCATTGCACCAAATGAGTGTCTCTGGAACAAAATGATGGCATTTTAATTATTCGGATGCAATTTAAATTAAGTAACATATTAAACGATTTATCCTTCTATCAAACACGAATGTTCCCTGGGTCAAATGTCCTATTTTAATTATGTAATTACTTTATATTTACTTCTAACGGGTGCAGCGGAGCGCACGGGTACGGCTAGTAAATAATAAGGAAGTGTTTGGGGAAAGCGACTTTAGTCCACAATGTATGGGGTGCCATTTGAAATTTCAAAAGAGAATGAGGGGTGAAACGTAAAATGCAATTAACGCTGGTTTTAAACATCCTCCTCAACATCTAAATTGACTTATTTTTTTAATTAAATTTAATTGAAATAAATAGTTATTTAGACTGGAAAGTTTTGAAATGAAAGCCCGCTATGCTGCATTTGCTATCGCCCGCGGAATGAATTGAAGCATATGTCAAGGCCGCAATGCCACTACGATTTCCCCACGCATCCGATGATCAACGCCAGATGCAACAATTACGCACCGGTGGGCGTGCTCGTGGACTTGGTCCAATGGGGATGTCACAGCAGATGAGTATCATTAGTTGTTCGAGCCCTCTGACCTATCCCGCGCTTGCTTTCTTGAGAATTACGAGCCAACATTAGACTCTATTAATGGGGAAATCGACTGTCATGTCGCTTGCAGGGTGCACGTAAGGGGATGGCTGCAAGACATCAATGACGTCTTAAGACTGGTCCACAATAAACCGGGAACTAGAACCAGAACGGGAACGGGAAGCGGAGAACGTGAACGTGAATATTTTTTATTCACAAAACCGAGAACGGAAACGACAATGCATATCGATATGTAAGTTAATAACGATATGTAAAGTCGATATCACGCATTCTGACGTTATTTGTGTATAATTGACTAACGGCGTTCTCTGAGTACAAGCCAGCCAACATAAACACAGGTTAACTAGAGTTACCATCCGTTCGGCAAAAGGAGGGCATGTCATCTTTTTTAACCATTTTATCCTGTCCGGCAAGCATTTAAAAAAATTGAAAAGTCCGGCATTTCGCATTTCAACAAGAATTAATGTGAATATTAAATAATGTGCGATATTATGCACAGAATATCTAAATAAATGGTGAAAAGCTATGAAATAATTTAACTGCTTTCAATGGTATGATTGTTAAAGTTAGAATTGAATAAATAAGAAAGTAAATAATTCATATATTTTCTTATTCAAAATTCGCCCCTAAACCAGCTATAAACATTGTTAAACCAGAAATAAGTAAAATAAAAATGTTTAATCACTAAAAGCTGGAACACATAAAAAACATAAAATACGATGACCTATTGACATACATTGAATACTTACAAACTAAAAATGTCACTATTCATAATTCTAAGCAATTTTATCAATTTTATTCTGCATTGTACAAAATAATAAAATGCCAACATACTAATTTGGACAAATATTTAAGTTTAGATAAACAATGGTGCAAATTCTTCAATTCCAATAGTTCTGAGCACTGAAACTTTCTCAGAACTTTGTCATTAATAGTACATTATACAACGCGTCTATAATGTGACAATAATTGACGAGTTATGATTGTTTATGAAACGACCGCAAGCGAGTTTCATTTACCGGTTCATACGAGCGTCTTAATTTTAGAATGAGATATTAAAATCAATCAATTTCATACGACTTTTTATAAACATATGCTTTAAACATAAACCCTTCTAACTTGAAAGTATTGAAAATTAGGCCTTTTTATGGTTATGTGCGAACTGACCTGAATTGTGAGATGTGCGCAGACGCGAAAGTATTGATTTTTTCCGAGGCCGAATGTCATTGACCTTGGCACAGAATAAGAAAACGAACATTAGTCTGATATAACCTGAAATTGATTTAGAATTGAAAAACGAGATGACAAATTGAATTTATTTGAATATTATTTACAATTAACGCTAATTATTATAGTAACAGAACATAACCTTCTGCGACAGTATTGGATTTCCAGCCTCCGTTTACTTTTCGCTAATTGTCTGTCGATTGCATATCCGAGAATAATCGATATAACGGTACAAAGCTGACTTTGATTGGCTGAAGACCTAACTTTAACGAGTAGGTGTACTTTAATGACATGCATTAAAGGACTGCTACCAGGTGTAAAATTAATTACATTTCGGCATGGTCGAGCATAAAAATATGTCAATTCTATTTATTTATCCCAAGTCACAATGGAAGTGGTGAGAGAGTATTTTCCCTGATATCTGCTCAATGGACAAAAAAACGAAATCGCATGCTAACGGAGACAGTCAGAAGTATCATCATGGTGAAAACTAAAGAATTTCAAGGACATGTCCTGAACAGTTCCATAGTTATTTGGTACAAGATAGAAGTTTGTCTCTTCAGGCTCTTGTGCACAAAAATGTATTTTATCAATTTTAAGTAGGGTACAGATGGAATACTGATCCAGCAACCAGTGAGGGAACTAAAAGTGAGCCATTGTTTTCATCTTTAATTTTATTCATACCAATTTTTAAAAAGTCCTCCTTTTTCAGCAATGTCCTCTTATTTTAGATTCCATGTCCTCCTATAGAATTTCTTCTCATGGTAACCCTAGGTTAACGAACTTCAAAATTTATAGCACAAAATATTTAAGAATTCAATTCACGTGGTCACATATACTGGGTGTCCAGTTCAAAGTGTGCCATGGCTCGCTGTATGCCGTCACGTGGCTAGTCGATGAGCCTGGAATTCAATCTTTCTACACTTCCGCAGAGGTGTATTACATATCTGCCAGAGAACCTACCTGAGCACGGCGTTCATTCTGAAGAGTAAATTACCGATACGTACGGTAACGCCGGTAGTGGCAGGAATGTGAACTGTTTCCAAAACATGTACTGAGGTGAAATTTTTCTTACTGTCGGGATATGTGGAGTGGTTAAGACGTTACTTACGTATTTGTTGACAAGATATAAGTTTGTCGGTCAACATGGACACGGCATTTGATTTGTGTTGTGGAATGTTGCCGCTACGCAATCGATGATAAATACCCTGATGTACGACTTGCCCAGCAAAACACAGCTTGAAAGAGGTTATGGTAGCACACAGACTTTACAGACCGCCATCTGTTGCTACGACGTTCAAATACAGTACACGTTCTTTTCAGCAATGTTCAGATTGAACGCCTTGATTAATAGAACTTCTCAGACACAAAAGCTGAAACTCGCTTCAAATCGCTGACTCATCAACAGTGACGTCATGACACACTTTGAAATGAACACCCAGTATATGTAGCATATATTGAAAGTGATTTTACTGAATTTCTGAATTAGAAACGATGGATGAAGAAGATATTATGTCACAGCCTCCTTGCTGCAAAATATACGACGTCCAAAATAGCTTCATGATAACAGAGTGAATTTAATAAGCTGTGATCGGAAACGAGAACGACAAAGTTAAAACTTTGCCAACTTTCACGTTCCCGTTCCCGGGCTCCGGCAAGCTTCTCGTTAATTGTGAATGCTCACATTTAAATATACAGGGTGTTTCCGAGGTGGTGTTACAAACTTTCAGGGATGATGGCGAAGAGCACATGTATCAATTTGAGATAAGGAACCATGATCCGGAAATTACTGAGTCGAAAGTTATAAGCAAAAATAGTTGTGTGGAAATGGAATTGTAATTTGGCACCACGTGCCCTCCTTCCCTTAACTTTTGGAACAGTCGTGGAAAAATGGTATGGGCCGGATGTCTCCTACGTGGGTACTTGCCCCGATACAATCTGTGAGCTTGTCTACTGTTCCCATTGGCTCATCCGTATTCGAAAATCACGTCTGCTTATTCCGCTCTCGTGCACTCCTCCATTTCACTAGGACTGATCGACTGGACACTGCAACTTGTACACATACACTGCTGTCTACAGACGTGCATATCAGGACCGACCATGTCCGTTACACATTACGCTATCTGCATTGCTTTAGTGTAGTTTCCTGTCCCCACCCCTCAGACAGCGCACTGAATGGAATACTGTAAGTAGACAACGTAAACAACGTCAGATGAATACAGTATGTGTAAGATGTACAGATAAATATACATAAATAAGGTGTACAAAGGAATAAAATTATTTCATTTCCACACAACTATTACTTACTTACTTACAAACGGCTTTTAAGGAACCCGAAGGTTCATTGCCGCCCTCACATAAGCCCGCCATCGGTCCCTATCCTGTGCAAGATTAATCCAGTCTCTATCATTACACCCCACCTCCCTCAAATCCACTTTAATATTATCCTCCCATCTACGTCTCGGCCTCCCTAAAGGTCTTTTTCCCTCCGGTCTCCCAACTAACACTCTATATGTATTTCTGGATTCGCTCATACGTGCTACATGCCCTGCCCATCTCAAACGTCTGGATTTAATGTTCCTAACTATGTCAGGTGAACAATACAATGCGTGCAGTTCTGTGTTGTGTAACTTTCTCCATTCTCCTGTAACTTCATCCCGCTTAGCCCCAAATATTTTCCTAAGCACCTTATTCTCAAACACCCTGAACCTATGTTCCTCTCTCAGAGTGAGAGTCCAAGTTTCACAACCATATAGAACAACCGGTAATATAACTGTTTTATAAATTCTAACTTTCAGATTTTTGGACAGCAGACTGGATGATAAGAGCTTCTCAACCGAATAATAACACGCATTTCCCATATTTATTCTGTGTTTAATTTCCTCCCGAGTGTCATTTATATTTGTTACTGTTGCTCCAAGATATTTGAATTTTTCCACCTCTTCGAAGGATAAATCTCCCATTTTTATATTTCCATTTCGTACAATATTCTGGTCACGAGACATAATCATATACTTTGTCTTTTCGGGATTTACTTCCAAACCGATCGCTTTACTTGCTTCAAGTAAAATTTCCGTGTTTTCCCTAATCGTTTGTGGATTTTCTCCTAACATATTCACGTCATCCGCATAGACAAGCAGCTGATGTAACCCGTTGAATTCCAAACCCTGCCTGTTATCCTGAACTTTCCTAATGGCATATTCTAAAGCGAAGTTAAAAAGTAAAGGTGATAGTGCATCTCCCTGCTTTAGCCCGCAGTGAATTGGAAAAGCATCAGATAGAAACTGACCTATACGGACTCTGCTGTGTGTTTCACTGAGACACATTTTAATTAATCGAACTAGTTTCTTGGGAATACCAAATTCAATAAGAATATCATATAATACTTCCCTCTTAACCGAGTCATATGCCTTTTTGAAATCTATGAATAACTGATGTACTGGACCCTTATACTCCCATTTTTTCTCCATTATCTGTCGAATACAAAAAATCTGATCAATAGTCGATCTATTACGCCGAAAACCGCACTGATGATCCCCAATAATTTCATCTACGTACGGAGTTAATCTTCTCAAAAGAATATTGGACAAAATTTTGTACGACGTCAACAAAAGTGATATTCCTCGAAAGTTACCACAGTTGGTTTTGTCCCCTTTTTAAAAATAGGTACAATTATGGACTTCTTCCATTGTTCTGGTACAATTTCCTTTTCCCAAATAGCAAGTACAAGTTTATAAATTTCGCTATATAATGCACTTCCACCGTCTTGTATTAATTCTGCTGGAATTTGATCGATACCTGGAGACTTGTACTTTTCAGATTTTCTATCGCAATTTCGACTTCTGACAGCGTGGGTTCGGGTATAAATGGCTCAGCAGTTTGTATTTCAATTTCGTCCCGATCATTTCTATTTGGCCTATGTACATTTAGTAGTTGCGCAAAATAGTTTTTCCATCTGTTTAGGATTGATGGAGAGTCTGCAAGCAAGTCACCATTCTCATCCTTGATCACGTTTACCCTTGGCTGATATCCGTTCTTAAATTCCTTTATACCCTTATATAAATCTCGAATGTTTTTATTCTTACTATTTGTTTCTACCTCATTCAGTTTTTCCTTCAAGCAACCTCTCTTTTTATTCCTAAGTGTACGACTTGCTTCCCGTCTTTCATTGAAATAATTATCTCTCTTCTCCTCAACTGGATCCTCCAGGGTTCCTTATCTCAAATTGATACGTGTGCCCTTCGCCATCATCCCTGAAAGTTTGTAACACCACCTCGGAAACACTCTGTATAATATTAACAATTTTTCCGTTCTCGTTCTCGTTTCGTTTCCGTTCCCGGTTTATTGTGGACCAGGTCTTGTTGACTTCTTGGTTCTCAAAGCAATCGCTTTATTACCATAGAGGTTTGGCGAGTATTGTATCCTAAGTCATAAGTTTGCTGAACAATTATTAGAGTACGCTGACAGAGAAACGTAATGTACGCATGACAACTGGCACGGCGAGAGAACTGCGTGCTGCACACGTATGGAAATGTTGCGAAAAAAGTTGATTTGCCAGCTGAGCTGTGGCCGTGATCTTACAGACTTGCACCGCCCGGCCCGATCCAAGGCCAGCTGCTCCAGCATCCCTATCATCCGGAAGCGCCTTCTTATCCGGAACAAGCCGCCTGGATCTGCGCGACCTCTACTGAGGAGACCCAGCATCCATTGCGCGTATTGTGTGACGCAGGCCATTTTGATTTATTTGTCTTGTTTGCCGCGTGGCAGGTAGCGCGCTTCCACGGTATCACTTTCTTATTACACAAGAAAGAAATTATTATGGTGTGCAAATTTCGAGAATCTGACGTAATATAGGCTACATTCTTTTGCATACATTATAACGAAAAGGCGATTTCTGGCACACCATATCTGTAGTGGTGAAGTAACGGTCAGCGCGTCTGATCGCGAAACCAGGTGGCCCGGGTTCGAATCCCGGTCGGGGTAAGTTATCTGGTTGAGATTTTTCCGGGGTTTTCCCTCAACCCAATACGAGCAAATGCTGGGTAACTTTCGGTGTTGGACCCCGGACTCACTTAACCGGCATTATCACCTTAATATCATTCAGACGCTAAATAACCTATATGTTGATACAGCGTCGTAAAATAACCCAATAAAATACAAACATAAAAAAATAAATATCTGTAGTGCTCGGGAAAAGTGACACAAGTCAGTTTCCACAAACCTTTTTTGATAATTTATTTGCAACGTACGGAACATCTGTTCGCTTGGAAAAAAATACGTAAGTATTCCTCCATTACAATAATTCATACAGAAAAAATTCAGATCTACATAAACCAGTGTAAGTTGTCAATAAATTATCAAAAAAGGTTTGTGGAAACTGACATATCATTTTTCCCAAGCACTGCATATGCCAGTCTTCTATGCTGATTTCATAATTATTGTATTTTAAAATTTACGAGTCAATTTTAGATTATACAGGGCGCACCGTAAATATGTCATTAATTTTGGTGGGTGATTCCTTTAGTAAACAGCAACAAAAAGGTCAAATACATTTTGCTGCGTTTTTAATAGTTTTCCAGAAAAAGTGTATTTTAAAATACCTAGCATACGTGAATTATGAATGTATGCAACTCTGCAATCAGTAGGGAGTGCACATTAGGTTGCGTTACTCTAAACAACCCCTTCACCTGGCTTGTTTTGAATAGGGAAGTGAAAGGTCATTTCCAGTTACATAGTTTTTGAACTCGTAAGCAAAAATACAGATGAGTTACCTTTTCATTTTGTGGTTTAGCTGTATCAGGAAACGAAGAACGAACACTGCTCATTTCACGTTAAACAAACTTTTGAAAATTTTGAAATAAACTGTACAACCTAATTTTAATTAAATGTTCAGAGAACACTGACAATAAGCTACGCTTATTTACTTACTTAGAAATGGCTTTTAAGGAATCCGGAGGTTCATTGCCGCCCTCACATAAGCCCGCCATCGGTCCCTATCCTGAGCAAGATTAATCCACTCTCTATCATCATATCCCACCTCTCTCAAATCCATTTTAATATTATCCTCCCATGTACATCTCGGCCTCCCCAAAGGTCTAGTTTCGTCTGACCTCCCAACTAACACTCTATATGTATTTCTGGATTCGCCCATACGTGCTACATGCCCTGTCCATCTCAAACGTCTGGATTTAATGTTCCTAATTATGTTAGGTGAAGAATACAATACGTGGAGTTCTGCGTTGTGTAACTTTCTCCATTCTCCTGTAAATTCATCCTTCTTAGCCCCAAATATTTTCCTAAGAACCTAGTTCTCAAACACCCTTAATCTCTGTTCCTCTTTCAAAATGAGAATCCAAGTTTCACAACCATACAGAACAACCGGTAATATAACTGTTTTATAAATTCTAACTTTCAGATTTTTAGACAGCAGACTGGATGATAAGAGCTTCTCAACCGAATAATAACACGCATTTCCCATATTTATTCTGTGTTTAATTTCCTCCCGAGTGTCATTTATACTTGTTACTGTTGCTCCAAGACATTTGAATTTTTCCACCTCTTCGAAGGATAAATCTCCCATTTTTATATTTCCATTTCGTACAATATTCTGGTCACGAGACATAATCATATACTTTGTCTTTTCGGGATTTACTTCCAAACCGATCGCTTTACTTGCTTCAAGTAAAATTTCCGTGTTTTCCCTAATCGTTTGTGGATTTTCTCCTAACATATTCACGTCATCCGCATAGACAAGCAGCTGATGTAACCCGTTCAGTAATAATAATAATAATAATAATAATAATAATAATAATAATAATAATAATAATAATAATACTTACTTACTGGCTTTTAAGGAACCCACAGGTTCATTGCCGCCCTCACATAAGCCCGCCATTGGTCCCTATCCTGAGCAAGATTAATCCAGTCTCTACCATCATATCCCACCTCCCTCAAATCCATTTTAATATTATCTTCCCACCTACGTCTCGGCCTCCCCAAAGGTCTTTTTCCTCCGGCCTCCCAACTAACACTCTATATGCATTTCTGGATTCGCCCATACGTACTACATGCCCTGTCCATCTCAAACGTCTGGATTTAATGTTCCTAATTATGTCAGGTGAAGAATACAATGCGTGCAGCTCTGCGTTGTGTAACTTTCTCCATTCTCCTGTAACTTCATCCCTCTTAGCCCCAAATATTTTCCTAAGAACCTTATTCTCAAAAACCCTCAAACTCTGTTCCTCTCTCAAAGTGAGAGTCCAAGTTAATAATAATAATAATAATAATAATAATAATAATAATAATAATAATAATTTCCCATTAGAGAAAGTACTGTCATTAAAAAAATAATTGTGATTTTCTCGGAAACTCGTTTTCAGTTAAAATTAACCCTAGTTTATCGTGTCTCATTATACGAACGTTTATTTTGCAATAGCGAGTAGTTGACGTCATCGTAACTCAGATTTGTTGTGTAATTGTTCATTCAGTTACGGCGGGAGAAGCTAAACTCGAAATACAGGTAGTTCCAAGAACTTGTTCACAGTTTGCTGGAGATCTTCTTGTGAAATAAATTTGACCTTCCTTCACAGCGGACGAGTCATTGAAAACTTCTCCATAAAATCGTGTCACACATTCCCTGACACTGCCCTATTGTATCAAATGCCACATTTCCCGATTCCCAGTTGCTTAGCAATGAAATCAGTCCACATTGCCGCTCATCTTGACCGCTCTCAAGGCCCTCTGAAGTGAGTCATGGTGTATTGTCCTGCACCCACGTCCAGTTGGATGCTCGCTCCTTTGTGTGCTCAAGGTTTCGACCCCTATGACCACACCATGAAACGGGCGAGGGGACATCCGACATCTCGTTTTATTTCAGCATTTTCTGAAACTGTTTTCTTGTTCTTAGGGTTTGGCTTAGATACAGGCTGGCCAAAATATTGCGATATTATAGACGAAATTTCTTCATGAAGCCCTTAACAAACAAACAAATCTGCTATTGAACAGATACGAAACTAATACGTAGTGACAACATTGTTGCCAAATGGACGGAAAATCCGTCAAAACTGGCGGAATTTCTACGTAGCGGACGGGAAAAGAATGGCTTTGACGGGTGACGGGTTTTCTGGTGGAAATTACGATTTACATAGTATTTTGACTTTTTTTTAGATTCTGTCATTTTAATTGTTTAATTTTTGGGGAATTTTACTTTTTCTTTGAATAGCCCTGCCTGTGCCGTTCCATGTTAAAGAATCCCTGTTTCAGATTTCCTCGTAATCAAGTCAGAGGTTGACGAATTATTATTATTTTAATCAAGATTGGTAAGTTATGTTAAAATTTGCGTTTTATTTGTATGTAGATATATTTAGTTGGTCTTTTTTTATTTTGACGGATTCTGACGGATTTCCAGGTGTTAGACTGACGGGGATACAATTTATGTGTTGGAAACACTGAGTGACAAACGGTTGCATTCTGTTTCCTCACAGTATAGGAGATCTCTGCTCTTACACTGATGGTAAACATTTGCTCATTTCTCAGAAGATACTGATTTTACAACCCGTGTTTGTAGGACTTTCATGTCCTGCTTTGATGCATACTACCTCCTCTCTAAATGCGCCGTTCACAGCAGAAGTGGTGTAAGTCAAAAATAGGTAGTAATAATAATAATAATAATAATAATAATAATAATAATAATAATAATAATAATAATAATAATGATAATGATTTATGTAACCTGACAACAGAGTTAAGGCCATACGGCCTTCTCTAACACTCAACCAGGAGTAAAACTGCGTTACAAAAAAACACTACAAATTTACAAAGTACACTACAATTTCACACACAAAACTGAATAAGATGATAATAATAATAATAAAATGTAAACAAGTAAATAGAAATCAGACATAATATATAACATACAGAAAGAAAGAAAGAAGCATAATAAAATGTGAACAACAGGTCAAAATAAATGAGATATACAAAGTATAAAAGAATAAGACAATTACTGATGATGATAATAATAATAATAATAATAATAATAATAATAATCATAATAATAATAATAATTTATTTAACCTGGCAGAGTTAAGGCCATACGGCCTTCTCTAACACTCAACCAGGAGTAAAACTGCGTTACAAAAACACTACAAATTTATAAAGTACACTACAATTTTACACACAAGCCTGAATAAGATAATAATAATAATAATAATAATAATAATAATAATAATAATAATAATAATAATAATAGTAATAAAATGTAAACAACAAGTAAGTAGAAATCGTCCACACCTGTGGAGTAACGGTCAACGCGTCTGGCCGCGAAACCAGGTGGCCCGGGTTCGATTCCCGGTCGGGGCAAGTTACCTGGTTGAGGTTTTTTCCGGGGTTTTCCCTCAACCCAATATGAGCAAACGCTAAATAACCTATGATGTTGATAAAGCGTCGTAAAATAACCTACTTAAAAAAAAAGTAGAAATCAGACATAATATATAACACACAGAAAGAAAGAAAGAAGCATAATAAAATGTGAACAACAGGTCAAAATAAATGAGACATACGAAGTATATAAAATAAGACAATTATTGATGATAATAATAATAATAATAATAATAATAATAATAATAATAATAATAATAATAATAATGAGGGTTAAAGTAAATATTTTGTAAAATACAGCGCAAAGTAGCAATTAATATTCAATTTATTTAAACTATTAGTAGTCACTCAAATATGAATGTGTTCTTGATAAGAAACGAACTAACATAATCCATGCATAAATTCATATCAAACTGACTTAATGGTGATGAGATACAAACATTCTTAAGGCTCATTCACAATGAAACTTAAACATAACGTAAGCGTTAACTTAAGAATATAAACGCTACGTAAAATCAAGAAGTCATACCATCATTCACGATGGGAACATAAACATAACAGCAAACATACTTGGTAACCATGGAAACATAACAACGACGCCATTTCCTCATATTCTGTCGTATACTTCAGCGCTCCACGATTGTGTTCTGTTTGCAAATCACGTAAGCATAAGCATGAAAGTTTGGAGTTTGCAAACTTTCATGTTAACGTCTTATGGTAATGTTTATGTCCAGAATGACCTCAATAGAATAAACGATTGGGCAATAGCCAACAAAATGAAAATAAATTCTCTAAAGAGCAAAGCCATCAGCTTTACAAGGAAAAGAAATAAAATAGTCGCATCGTATACGTTAGGGGGTGAAACCATTCCGGAAGTTAACAAATGTAAATACCTCGGAATAACATTCAGCAGCGATCTCGGCTGGGGGAACACGTTACAGACACAGCGGGAAAAGCATGGAGAGCGTTACACTTTGTGATGAGGGTACTAAGAAAAGGTTCTGATAAATCCAAAGAGATTGCATATAAATCACTAGTACGTCCAGTAATGGAATATGGTGCTGCATGTTGGGATCCTTATAGACTAGAACATATTAAGACACTAGAAAAGATTAAAAAAACGGGCTCTTAAGTGTTGTCGGAAAAATTCACCATTAAAATGGGACACACTCACGGACAGGAGAACGCGAATTCGATTATGCGCAATGTTCAAAACATACAGAGGTGAGCCTGCCTGGAGAGAAATAAAAAATAGGTTGCAGCCGCCAAATTACTCTTCAAGGAACGACCACTCATATAAATTGAGGGAAAGAAGACAGAGGACGGACACTGGAAAGTTTTCTTTTCTCAATCGTACTATCAGCGACTGGAATGCTTTACCTGCAGACTTACTAAAGGCTTTACCAACAACCAAAAATGTATTTAAAAATAGGCTTAAGGACCTTACTAATAGACGGTAATTATACACAGTATTTAAAGGGTGTAAATGATATGTTGTTATTGAAGTGTTGTATCAGTGAAGAATTATGTTGTGTTAGTGAAGTGTGTTGTATCAGTGAAGAAGTATGTCGTGTCAGTGAAGTGTGTTGAGTAAGTGAAACGTGTTCCTGTCAGTGAAGCTTTATAGTTTATAGTGGCAGTGCAAAATATTTGAACAGTGAAATGTTTTTGAAGTGTTAGTGAAATCAGGATAGAATCAGTGAAATGTGTCGTAGTTCCAGTGCAGTGAGTTGACAGCGAAATGAGTGTAATGTTGAAAGGTACTTGTGCAGATATGAACATATACTCGTGGGTTTTAGTTCGATCTTAGTTTTAAGATACAAACTAGAATATTTCAAATGTTATTTTAAGTGATCGTTTCATTTAATTTAGTATATTCCCTGTTGTTGTTGTTGTTATTATTATTATTATTATTATTATTATTATTATTATTAGTATTAATTATTAGTATTATCATTAATTATATTTTTAATTAATAAGTTTATTATTGTCATTATTGAGTGTAATTAGTTACCACTGCCACCGGGTATATACCCATTGCAGTGTGAATAAATACATACATACAATGTTTATGTGAATCATTGTGAATGATCCCATTTGGTAGCCTGGGCGCAAACTTCTGTGTTTATGTTACGGTTATGTTTAATTTTCATTGTGAATGGGCCTTTAATCTTGCACCATTTTCATGCTGTAAAAATAATGAAACCCCTTGAGTCACTGACAAAGGCTATGAAACAGAAGATGACACACACTATCTCGTTATATGTTCTGACGTGTTTCGTAACAATTCAGCCATTGTTAGGAAACGTGTTGCAGTTTATGATTTTTTTTCTTGAACTACAGTATTATTAAAATGACAAAATGAAATATTTTCGCTATGCTCCAAAATAAGATAACAATTCATTATCTTATCTGTACACAAAATACACTAATTATAATCCTAGAGGCAATAAAACATTTTTGCTTTCATTTATTCATAAATTGCTGTTGATGTCATTTGAAGCTATGTTCGTAACATTGTTGTCAAGTCGCTTTCTTTCCATGCAACCATTCTTTGAATAAAGAAGCCTCATGCGTCATCTCTCCTACAACTTCAAGTCGTTATGTCACACATACCTAACACATGCATACGAAGGAATTACATGCAACCACACACGCACACATGTATGTGCGTACAGGTGTCTGGAATGAAAAGGAATGTAATGCAATTTCGGGAGAGGGCACTATGACTCAGCACTGCGACCTTTCAAGATCTATTGGGCTAATCCGAAACCCACACCGGCTGACTACACTGCGTACCAGATTTCCAGCAGGCAACTCCACTCGTCCCTGGGCCAGCCCCCTCCGTGCGTCGACAGCCGGTGTTAGGGTAATGCTATGGAATGATAACGAAATGGAGAAAAGTTGACGGAATAATGTAGATGCCTAATATTGCTACCTCCCTCAAATCCATTTTAATATTATCCTCCCATCTACGTCTCGGCCTCCGTAAAGGTCTTTTCCCCTCCGGCCTCCCAACTAATACTCTATATGCATTTCTGGATTCGCCCATACGTGCTACATGCACTGTCCATCTCAAACGTCTGGATTTAATGTTCCTAATTATGTCAGGTGAAGAATACAATGCGTGCAGTTCTGTGTTGTGTAACTTTCTCCATTCTCCTGTAACTTCATCCCTCTTAGCCTCAAATATTTTCCTAAGAACCTTATTCTCAAACACCCTTAATCTATGTTACTCTCTCAAAGTGAGAGTCCAAGTTTCACAACCATAACGAACAACCGGTAATATAACTGTTTTATAAATTCTAACTTTCAGATTTTTTGACAGCAGACTAGATGATAAAAGCTTCTCAACCGAATAATAACAGGCATTTCCCATATTTATTCTGCGTTTAATTTCCTCCCGAGTGTCATTTATATTTGTTACTGTTGCTCCAAGATATTTGAATTTTTTCACCTCTTCGAAGGATAAATCTCCAATTTTTATAGTTCCATTTCGTACAATAGCCTATTCTCGTCACGAGACATAACCATATACTTAGTCTTTTCGGGATTTACTTCCAACCCTATCGCTTTACTTGCTTCAACTAGAATTTCCGCGTTTTCCCTAATCGTTTGTCGATTTTCTCCTAACATATTCACGTCATCCGCATAGACAAGAAGCTGATGTAACCCGTTCAATTCCAAACCCTCTGTGTTATCCTGAATAATAATAATAATAATAATAATAATAATAATAATAATAATAATAATAATAATAATAATGGTTTATTTAATCTGTCGGAGTTGAGATCTTACGGCCTTCTCTAACACTCATCCAACAGCAGAACTGCGATATAGAAAACACTACAACATTATGTATTTTTCATCGCAAAATCCCAGGTCAGAGGGGATTCGAACCCGGACCGCCTGCGTGATAGACTGAAGGTCTGGCTACTCACCCATCGCAGGTGCTTACAGGGTGTCTGACTAAAACCCTTCATTTTTGTTTAGGCAGCCCAAATGGTAGTCGGAATATGTGGGAGGTAATTAATGGTTTCAAGAAAGATAAAGTATATCATGTTTTCAGATATATTTCATATTTTACGCGAAAAATAAAATCCATGCACTTTTCCCATTAGGCTAAATTTCATACTAGTTAAATAAGATACTATAAATGAACATTGCTCAGTAATTTTTTCGAAAAGTCTTCCTTAGATTACAATCTTTATTATAGCATAGGCATATCGTATGATATCACGTTTCGAGAACAAATTCATAATGATAGGTAAAAACAAAAGGCGGGTGGAAATGTAGGAAAATTAAAGGGACTAAATTCTAAAAAGAACTGCTATGGAAACGCAAACAAATGAATGAGTAGAGTTTGGTTGGTATCGTAATACACAATGTATTAATATTATGTTTCACAAGCATGTGTTAGTTAAGTAAACTAGAGATCATTTTATTTCGGTTGGGCTCGCAACACTCGGCCCAGAGAGAAAGTGTAACGTAACTCACACCTTTTACCCAGCCTCGATATCGATTCCCACTGGTCGGCTGTATAAATATCTTTGAATCTTGAGCAACTAGCGTTCTTCTGCAATTTCCTCGCTGTTAAGTCTTGTCTAATAATAATGACACTATCTTCTTGAGATAACACGATGATAATAAACTTCAAGGTCTTATTAATAGCACCTCCCTTTCTTTTCTTCAGAGAGGTATTGTGAAAATGATATTTAATCTAACTAAAAGGTTTAGAAATGGGACAGATGTATGAAAAATGAAAGTGTGGGTGATTTTTGGAAGAATGAATGTTTAAAAGAATGAATGCTTGAATGAATGTTTGTATGAATAAACGAATGAATGATTGCTTGTAAGAATGAATGTTTAAATGAAGAATGTCTGGATGATTGTTTGAATAAATGAATATAAATTCTATTAAAATAGTCCTAAGTTCTTACTAGACTGATTTGCTATTCTAAAATTCCAACATTTTAATTTGACATATTCATTTTTGAGAACTAACACCATGAACGCCACTGATGTGACTTCAGCAGTACCACCATGTCAAACCCCTGTCCTCTAGCAGCAAGCCTGACCGAAGTCCACTATTGTCAGATATTGAGTGTCAAATAAAATAATTCATGATTTATTAGGAAGCGATTCTGTTTGAGGACACAATGTTCGAAATACGAACGGAGTATTAATTTAATTGTCCTCACTATGCTTGATTTGTCATAAATTCCAACGTTCTCATCAGACTGACTTTTAAAATTTGAATTCCTCATGCCACAAACTCCACTCCATCGTTGTGAACCCGCCAAGACAGTACTTAATCTGGAATGTCAGTATGTGTACATATCGGTACATAGCGCCAAACGCGTTTCGAAAGAATTGCTACAGTGCATAAAGATGCGGACAAGCGACTAGCTCTACTTTAAGATAAAATTGCACTATACCTTAAATTTTTAGGCAATCAGGCAGCGTGACGACAACCTGAAAGTGATTTTGACTCGCGTTGATTTCTTCCGCCACATTCCGATGTTACTTCATAAGAAATAGATACGAAAATTTCACGGCCTGATAGACGTCATGTTCGTGGAAAATTTTGATCCGACTCTCAAATCTTGGTATCGTTTCCATAGAAACCTGCAACAAAGGAATAAGATTGTTACGTATGATCCAGATTTACATACCATTCTATATACCAACTGTATGTTGAAGTCATATTCTTTACAAATAATGTTTTAGTTGTTTAATTTATGATTTTATGTGCATAGTTTTATATTCCTGGAAATATGCATGGGTTTACTGATGCTTTTTCTTTATAAATCTCATATTTCTTATATTCTGCTACAGTATTCACCACTGAAACAAAATTTGCCTATTTATTCGTATTTTTATATGTTGAGACTATAGATAGATTCGACAATATTTTGCATGTATTTTATTCTACAAGATTTCGATGGAAAATATGTTTTACACATTTTTCCTTTTTTTGCAAGAAATATCCACTAACAGCTGCCCATAAAAATGATATATTATTGAAGTGGCATTATATTTTACTATAATATCTACTGAAAAATTCTGTCAAATTCGACTTGTTCATTCTAGACAATTTAAACATTCACTTTTTATCTATATAAATATGATTACGGCCTACTGAAGGGAACTGCTAATTCCTGTATTTATTATTATTATTATTATTATTATTATTATTATTATTATTTTATTATTATTTCTTGCTCATGATAGGGACCAATGGCGGGCTTATGTGAGGGCGGCAATGAACCTCCGGGTTCCTTAAAAGCCAGTAAGTAAGTATGTAAGTAAGTAAGTATTATTATTATTATTGTTATTATTATTATTATTATTATTATTATTATTATTATTATTATTATTATCATGAAGGTGCTTCATATTTGAATTTTTCCATGAATAAAATCCGTCCATTAGTTTAGTAGAAATCGCTGTACACAGACAGACTAGTACTAAAATTATTATATTTCATATACATCATTCCCTGATAAATTGACTCGTAGATACTGCATATGAACAAAATCCGTCCAATAGTTTAGTAGAAATCGCTGTCACAGACAGACTAGTACTAAAATTATTATATTTCGTACATCATTCCCTGATAAATTGACTCGTAGAAACTGAATATAAACAAAATCCGTCCAATAGTTTAGTAGAAATCGCTGTACACAGACAGACTAGTACTAAAATTATTATATTTCATGTACATCATTCCCTGAGAAATTGACTCGTAGATACTGAATATGAATAAAATCTGTCCAATAGTTTAATAGAAATCGCTGTACACGGACAGACTAGTACTAAAATTATTATATTTCATGTACATCATTCCCTGATAAATTGACTCGTAGATACTGAATATGAACAAAATCCGTCCAATAGTTTAGTAGAAATCGCTGTACACAGACAGACTAGTACTAAAATTATTATATTTCATGTACATCATCCCCTGATAAATTGACTCGTAGATACTGAATATGAACAAAACCCGTCCAATAGTTTAGTAGAAATCGCTGTACACAGACAGACTAGTACTAAAATTATTATATTTCATGTACATCATTCCCTGATAAATTGACTCGTAGATACTGAATATGAACAAAATCCGTCCAATAGTTCAGTAGAAATCGGTGTACACAGACTAGTACTGAAATTATTATATTTCATGTACATCATTCCCTGATAAATTGACTCGTAGATACTGAATATGAACACAATCCGTCCAATAGTTTAGTAGAAATCGCTGTACACAGACAGACTAGTACTAAAATTATTATATTTCATGTACATCATTCCCTGATAAATTGACTCGTAGATACTGAATATGAACAAAATCCCTCCAATAGTTTAGTAGAAATCGCTGTACACGGACAGACTAGTACTAAAATTATTATATTTGATGTACATCATTCCCTGATAAATTGACTGTAGACACTGAATATGAACAAAACCCGTCCAATAGTTTAGTAGAAATCGCTGTACACAGACAGACTAGTACTAAAATTATTATATTTCATGTACATCATTCCCTGATAAATTGACTCGTAGATACTGAATATGAACAAAATCCGTCCAATAGTTTAGTAGAAATCGCTGTACACAGACAGACTAGTACTAAAATTATTATATTTCATGTACATCATTCCCTGATAAATTGACTCGTAGATACTGAATATGAACAAAATCCGTCCAATAGTTTAGTAGAAATCGCTGTACACAGACAGACTAGTACTAAAATTGTTATATTTCATGTACATCATTCCCTGATAAATTGACTCGTAGATACTGAATATGAACAAAACCCGTCCAATAGTTTAGTGGAAATCGCTGTACACAGACAGACTAGTACTAAAATTGTTATATTTCATGTACATCATTCCCTGATGAATTGACTCGTAGATACTGAATATGAACAAAATCCGTCCAATAGTTTAGTAGAAATCGCTGTACACAGACAGACTAGTACTAAAATTATTATATTCCATGTACATCATTCCCTGATAAATTGACTCGTAGATACTGAATATGAACAAAATCCGTCCAATAGTTTAGTAGAAATCGCTGTACACCGACAGACTAGTACTAAAATTATTATATTTCATGTACATCATTCCCTGATAAATTGACTCGTAGATACTGAATATGAACAAAATCCGTCCAATAGTTTAGTAGAAATCGCTGTACACAGACAGACTAGTACTAAAATTATTATATTTCATGTACATCATTCCCTGATAAATTGACTCGTAGATACTGAATATGAACAAAATCCGTCCAATAGTTTAGTAGAAATCGCTGTACACAGACAGACTAGTACTAAAATTATTATATTTCATGTACATCATTCCCTGATAAATTGACTCGTAGATACTGAATATGAACAAAATCCGTCCAATAGTTTAGTAGAAATCGCTGTACACAGACAGACTAGTACTAAAATTATTATATTTCATGTACATCATTCCCTGATAAATTGACTCGTAGATACTGAATATGAACAAAATCCGTCCAATAGTTTAGTAGAAATCGCTGTACACAGACAGACTAGTACTAAAATTATTATATTTCATGTACATCATTCCCTGATAAATTGACTCGTAGATACTGAATATGAACAAAATCCGTCCAGTACTTCAGTAGAAATCGCTGCACACAGACAGAGATGAATGCCAGAAGCACTTTTTCTGTATGAGGAAGGCTAAAACGTGCATTTTCCGTGTTCCGCGTCATCAGAATACTTTCTACTTTACTGGTTAAAAGCAAAGTAACAAACACAATGGATCTGCAAAATCAGCTCGCGCGCTTTGTGGAGTCTTTACGCTCTGGAAAATTATTTATTAAAGCCTTCAGCTCTCATTGCATGTTGTATTGCGATTTCCGAGGATTTTTGTAATATTAGCGTCTTGGCAATTCGAAACGAGGCTTTAGTTTCGCGTTGTTTTTTTCAGTTCAGTCATAAGGATGGAGTGATCATTTGATATAATGTCAAATGATGACCAAAAGTAATCTCTGGAAACCTAAATGCTGTCTCCCTCTGTTACCTTGGGTGTATCGTGAATAAGTTCTAGGGATATGACGGCAGGTGTTCAAATCTCAACCTGTTGATGAAGTAATTGCTGACAAAGGATTCAGAGAAATAAAGCCTGCGTAGGCTCTATACAAGGTGAAAGTGAAATAGGGTTGTAAGTATAAAGCTTAGGTACTTTTTCAAGGTTTATACTTATGAGAATGAGCACTTCCTATGATTATATACTCGTAACCACTAGAACATACTCATTTTCGTAAGAATAAAGACATTCTACCTAACGCGAATATATACTCATCTCTACAGCCTTCTTGATCGTTTAAAAGTTAGTATATACTCGTGTTATACCTATCATCCTCTTTGACCACATTGCACCGTGATGCTCAGTTTTTTTTTTATAGACTTTCGCATGCTATCGGCATGTTGTAGTGGTTTGTGTGTTTTTTTTTTTGTAAATTTTGATAATGAATAAGTAAATAAATAAAATATATTTAATTAATTAAATAAACACAATAAATAATTAAATAAATGAATAAATAATGAAACAATTGAATAAGGTAATTAAATAAATTAAATATATAAATTAATTGAATAAACAAATAAATTAAACAAATAAATATATTAAATAAATAATTAACTAATTAAATAAATAGTTAAATAAATAAATTAATTAAATAAGTAAATAAAATAAATAAATAAAATAAATAAATTTAATAAAAATTAAAGATATATATATATATATATATTTAAATAAATAAAGTAAATAAATAAATTAAATAAATGATTAAATAAATATATACTTACTTACTTACTGGCTTTTAAGGAACCTGAGCTTCATTGCCGCCCTCACATAAGCCCGCCATTGGTCCCTATCCTGAGCAAGATTAATCCAGTCTCTATCATCATATCTCATCTCCCTCAAATCCATTTTAATATTATCTTCCCATAAATAAATAAATAAATAAATAAATAAAAGAAATTGAATAATTAATTAAATAAAATAAAATAAATAAATTAAATAAATAAGTTAATAAATAAATACATTAAATAAATAAATAAATGTACTAAATAAATAAATAATTAAATAAATGAATAAAAAATAAATTAAATTAATAAAATAAAATAAGTAAATTAAATAAATTTATAAAGAAATATATTGAAAGGGACGATATGGTAGGCCCTACACTTAAATGAATAAAAAAACCTGTATTACGTTTTGTGATTAAATGCACAATTAATTATTTATTGGAAAATTAATTCGCAAGTTTGAGCAGTCTGGCAACATCGCCACTAACAACTTCTCTTTCTTCTAGTAATACCGATATGAGACGTCAACGAACTCAGGTCTGTGTCCCTAGATGAAATAATCCCACCTTCCTCTCTGGCTTGCATCGTTCAGTGGCTTCAAATTTATGGTTTTAAATTAAATTTACACCAAAACTGTCCATGCTATTGAAATACGTCAGAGGGATAAATTATTTTTTATTGGATTTTCTATCGAAATGGACAAAAATCACGATCCTACTCGCAATAGTTACCGAATAAGAGGGTGTTAAATATTTTGGAATTTTTTTTTTTTCTGAGAGAACTGTGAATTTTCCACCAATATGGTACTATCCTATACTTTTTTTGTTACGTACGGCATGAGCTATTCGCTCTGAAAAACTGTAGTTATTTCACTTCCACTCTATATACAGGGTTAGTCAAAAGTCCCGCACCACCTAAATAACTTTTGAAGCATACGGTTCAGTGACATGAAACTTGGTATGTGAGGATAACCATATACTAAAAACTCAATAATGGTATTACCGAGTTTTTTCTACTTCCGGTTTAACCGGAAATAACTCCAACTCTCTTATTTTAAATGGAACACCCAATATATTATTTTATTTTTGAATAGTACTCATTAAGAGGGCGGCCGGATAGCTCAGTTGGTAGATCAGCTGGCTACGGACTGGAAGGTCCGGGGTTCGATCCGAGGTGGTGACAGGATTTTTTCTCGTTGCCAAACTTTCAGAACGGCCCCGAGGTTCACTCAGCCTCCTATAAAATTGAGTACCTGGTCTTTCCCGGGGGTAAAAGGCGGTCAGAGCGTGGTGCCGACCACACCATCTCATTCTAGTGCCGAGGTCATGGAAAGCATGGGGCTCTACCTCCATGCCCCCCAAGTGCCTTCATGGCATGTTACGGAGATACCTTTACCTTTACCTTTTATAGTACTCATTAAGAGCTTTTCAAAAATTACCCACACTTGATACTTCTGTACAAATTCAGTGTTTAACCGGAAGTAACTCCAACTCTCTTATTTTAAATGGAATACCCAATATATAATTTTATTTTTGAATAGTGCTCATTAAGAGCTTTCCAAAAAGTACCCACACTCGATACTTCCGTACAAATTCAGTGTTGCTAAGTCAAGAAAACAGAAAAGAGTATCGAATATTAAAATAATAAAATACTCCTTCCTTAACAAAAACAAACAAAGCTAGCTCACCTTCTAAATTATGTGTTCAAATTGGTAGCCCTCAGCTGCTTTACAATGTGTCACTCGATCATAGAAACCATTTAAGGAATGATTTAACCAGGCTTTAGGAATATCTTGCACCACTTCCATTTTTATCTAGCAACACTGAATTTGTACAGAAGTATCAAGTGTGGGTACTTTTTGAAAAGCTCTTAATGAGCTTTATTCAAAAAAATATATATATATATATATATATATATATATATATATATATATATTGGGTGTTCCTTTTAAAATAAGAGAGTTGGAGTTACTTCCGGTTAAACTGGAAGTAGAAAAAACTCGGTAATATCATTATTGAGTTCTTAGTATATTGTTATCCACACATACCAAGTTTCATGTCACTGAACCGTATGCTTCAAAAGTTAATTAGGTGGTGCGGGACTTTTAACTAACCCTGTATATCGCAAGCTCTAATTTATAATAATAATCAGTCATTACACAGACCACACATATGATGTGTTCATGTAATTTTCACTTGTACGTATGTTGTCAGACATATATTTGTGAAGTAGGTGATGTATAAAAAAACACTGAATTTAACGAAGTCGCACATAAGCTTATAGTATATTCATGTTTGTAAGAGTTATGACAAAAGAAAAGATTGAATGAAAATAGGAGTAAGAGAAAGAAAGGGAGAAATGTAAAAAAATAAAGAAAGAGAAAGGAGAAAGAAAGCGGAGGGAAAGGAAACAAAATAAAATAGAAAATATGTACAATAAAATAGAAAGGAAGCATAGTGAAGCAGAAAGAGATAAAAAGCAAAAAAGAAAGAATAAAAATAAGATATAACAAAAGCAAAATAATCCTGAAGAAACCCAAACAAGGCTTAAAAGCAAACTGTAGCAGAAAGAAAGTAAATCAATGCATAACGGAAGCAAAATAAAAGAGAGGAAAACGATAACACAGTGAAGCAATTATTTTATATTAGGAGCCTTAACAGTTCTGTGGTGGTATAGCCTAATGTATTCATTCATAGTGTTCTGCCCAAGGACAGGCTTTACACTGCAAACCCAGCATTCTCCAATATTTCATATTTTCCCCCTCTCAGTCTCTGCATACGATCCATGTATCTTAATGTTGTCTATCATCTCATATCTTCTTCTGTCCTGAATTGTTTTATAATATACAATGAAGAAAAACAAAGTTGGACAAAATCAAACAAAGCAGAAAGAAAGCAAAAGGAAGCATGAAGCAGGCGCGGCTCGCCGAGTGAAGGGAGTGAAGGGGCCCTTCACCTAAAATTTAAAATTAAATGCTATAAGATACATAAACGAATCGCATATGTAATATTTCATTCCTAAGTCTCAGTCTACTTGTTTGTAATACTGTTGCAATGTAGGTCTACTGTATTTTGTGACACTCTTTAGCGAGACTCGACTTACCGAGTGAAGGGAAGAAGACAAAGACCGAGCGAGGGTTCATCATGCTCTTTCTCTCTAGCAGTATACCTGTCAGTGTACATGAACAGAACGTGTCCTCCAAACCACGTCGTTCCCTAAACAGCTGGTTACCATGACAACGTGACGTCAAGTTCTCTCAGAAAACTGTGATTTTACTACCAATGTGAAGGGATGTTTTCAACAACCGAGCATCCCCGCATCAGTGCTGTGGACTTCCGAACCGCTCGAACCAGTTTTAAGGAAAGGCCACCCTCTCAATATTGTTCGCTCCTCGCCTTGATGCCTCCACCCACACCCACAGTATGGTTCTGCTTTTCCCTTGTGCGGGTGTTAGACAGTTTTTAAGTGAAAGTTTGTTAAGTGTGTGTCTGTGATAATGAATCCAGTTAGTGATACTGTATGTGCGTTACTTGAGACACCGTTTTCCAGATGGAAAGACGAAGACAAAAAAAGACATTTTGACAACAGGACGACCTACCACAGCATTAAGTATTAGTGTAAAAAAGGAAAAAAAAACGGTAAATCTTATAATGTTAACTTCAAAAACTCTTGGTTTTCTGAATTTCCATGGCTATGCAGTAGCCCCTATTTAGAGAAATTATTTTGTTGGCCCTGTTTGCTTTTTAGCAATAATCACAATGTTTGGAATAAAGAGGGATTTTCAGATTTTAAGAACATAACGCGGGCTCTAAACAAACACAAAGATTCTGCCCAACATCTCAAATGCAAATTGCAACTCAACACTTTCCTGAAGAATAGGAATGCAATTGCTGACGCCATTCGGGAAAATGCAAGGTTACATCTTGTTCATTTCAATGAAAATGTTCGCTTAAATAGGATTTTTTTCCAACTTGTAATTGATTCAGTGCTATATTTAAGCAAACAAGAACTTGGATTTAGGGGTCACGATGAAAGTGTTTCTTCAATAAATCGAGGCAATTTCAAGGAACTACTTGCATTATTAATGTATGTATTTATTTACACTGCAAGTGGGCAAGCACCCGGTGGCAGTGGTATATACAATATAAACAATACACAATAAAATGATAAGCTATACACAATAAAATGATAAGCAATACACAATACAATTTTACAACACATATACAATTTTATACACAATACAATAAGAATACACAATACAATTTAACACAATAATAATAAAACATAAATAAAATACCTAATTTTACAATACAACCTACATAATTATGTATAGATCCTACATAAGTTTCAATAGTCTTTCACTTTACTCTCATCTCATTCCCTGTAGTGGCACTATGACGCATTTCACTGACACTTTAGCACACATTTCACTGACACTCTGTAACACATTTCACTGACACTATAGAACAAATTTCATTGACGCTATAAATTATCACTGATCGGATCTATTCACTGCACTGTAAAACCATAACTTCACTGACTCACCTCGCTTCACTGATACAACAGTTCAAATAAGTCAAATAATTACACCCTTATGCATACTTATAAACAGAACTACATTTAAACTAAACATTTCTAGTCTAAGGCCCTGTTACACGCTATTTTTAAATAATTTACAATTCAAACCAAGGAAGTAAACTCGTCAGGATAGATAAATACATGTCACCTTAAAAAATTAAATGTTGAATGTCACCTTAATTTTAATTTGCACTTTATACACAACTTTTTAAGTTATTCTTGAATCTCCTTAAGGAAGGACAGCCCTCAAAGACCGCTGCAGGTAGGTCATTCCAATAATTTATAGTTCTATTTAAAAATGAGAATTTACCTACATCCGTTTTCTGTTTCCTACATTTGATTTTAAAATCATGATCGTTCCTACCATAGTACATTGGCTTTTCTAACCGAGCCGTTATGTCTACCCATGCTTTCTGACCTAGATGTGCTCTATACAATGATGTTATTCTAGTTTTCCTACGTCTGTTTTCCAAAGTTTCCCATTTAAGTTCTTTTATCATATCGTTTCCATCTTCTCTTTTACCTTTAACAAATTTAGCTGCCCTATACTGGATTCTTTCTAAGGAATTTATCTGATATATTCTATAGGGGTCCCAAAATGTATTTCTGATTTCCATTAACGGTCGCACTAACGTTAGATATGCTATTTCCCTCGATTTGGGGCTAGCCTTTCTCAAGATTCTCATAATAAAGTGAAGTGCCCTCCATGCTTTACCCGTAACATTATCAACATGCTCTCCCCAAGAAAGTTTGGAGTTTAAATACACTCCTAGGTATTTACAACATTGTTCTTGCGGAATTACAACACCACTGAATTCGTAATTAAGACTAGTTTCCTCTCGGGTTTTACAAAATGTTATAGATTTACTTTTAGAACCATTTATTTTCATCCTATGCTTTAACGCCCAGTTATAAATTAATATCTAGGAGTCTACTGGAAATTCAAAATCACTATTCTAAAATTAGCAGTGTATTCGCCGGTGATTCTAAGACCATACAAAATTAAGTCCTAGACTGTATATCTGACTACATCAATGACCATGTGAAAAATGAGATTCATAACACAACTTTTTTTGCTATTGAAGTTGATGATAGCACAGACATTACTCAGACATCACAGTGTTCTATGATAATAAGATATGTAAATTCTGAAGGAATTATTGTTGAACGTTTCCTGGGGTTTCATAATGTTAGTGCTGATAGATCCTCTGAAGCATTGTTCAACCTTTTGGATGGGGTTTTATCAGAATTTGGTTATGAGAACAAATTGGTAGCACAGTGCTATGACGGAGCAAGCGTAATGGCGGGTCACTTAAACGGTCTCCAGAAGAAAGTTAAGGACAAAGCACCTCAATCTGTTTTCGTGCATTGTTTAGCCCATCGGTTAAACTTGGTGTTGCAACAGAGTTTAGAGTGCAATTCTAAATGTCGCATATTTTTTGTGAGTATCAGTGGGATTCCGTCATTTTTCCACCATTCATCAAAAAGAACACACGTAATAGATTCACTATCAGCTAGACATATACCAACCTTAGCAGAAACTCGCTGGTGTTCTAATTCAAAATTACACAATGTAATTGTAGAGGACTGGGAAAACTTGAAACAAGCTTTTGAGATAATTATGAATGACAAACTGTCTGACAAGAAATCTATTCAACTTAGTAAGGGGTTTCTGAATGATATGAATAGTTCTGAATTTACCTTTCTGGCTGTAGTATTCAATGATATTTTTTCATTGACCGATGTTCTATTTGATTTTCTACAGAAAAAATCGCTGGACATTACATACTGCATATCCAAGATAAAAAGTACTTGTGCTGTAATAAACAATAAAAGAAATGACCAGTATTTCTCGGAATTATTCGAGAAAGTTAAAGGAATGCCCAGCCTAACTCGGAGAAGAGAATACAGTACCTTGACAGAGGATGAGATTTTTCGAAATTTCAGAATTTTGTTTTTCGAGATTTTGGAATCTATTTCAATGGAAATGAAAGTGAGGTTTCAAGACTGTGATAATTTGCAATTTCTCGGCCTTGTGGATACTTCAAAATTTGATAAGTATGCTAAAGATTTCCCTTCTACAGCACTTGAAAATTTACAACACTGCTATCCATTGATATTCAACAAAATTGACCGTTTGAAGAACGAACTGCGGCTACTGTATGCAGATGAGGTGAATAGGTCGATATCTACCGCGGAGTGTTTCAAATTGTGCCAAGAAAATAAGGATGTATTTGAGGAATCATACAAATTATTTGCCTTAGTTTTAACGATTCCATCTACAAGTGCATCTGTGGAAAGACGCTTTTCGTGTTTAAATAGAATTAAGTCTTTTAGGAGGAATACAATTTCACAAGAAAGACTCACAGCATTGGCAAATATTTCTATTCAGAAAGAACTTTTGTGTGAACTGATGAAAGAGCAGCCATTTTATGAAGACATCACGGATAGGTTTGCTGCTCTCAAGAACCGTAGGATTGACTTAATATACAAGAAATAGGTGAGTATTGCATGTCCAATTTTTATAGGAGTGTATTTTTAAACTCTATTATCGTGCTATACTAACCCCATTTAGCCCTTCACCTGCTTGTTTGGGTAGGAGCCGCCACTGGCATGAAGATAACAATTCAAAGCAGAACAAAAGAAAAATTGAATAAAACGAAAGGAAAATAAAACAAAGCATAAAGAAAGGAATACTAAAACACAGAGAAAACAAAACAACGCAGAGAATAAGCAAAATAACATTGTGGAAAATAAACCAAAAAGAGAGAAAAAATCAGAAAGAAAGTAAAACAAAGCAGAAAGAAAGCAAAATAAAATAGATATAAAGCATAACAATAGAATAAAACAAAGCGAATGAAAATAAACAAAGTAAAGAAAAAGCAAAATAACAGAAGTTATGGAAAATAAACCAAAAAGAAAGCAAAAAGTCAGAAAGAAAGTAAGACAAAGCAGAAAGAAAGCAAAACAAAACAGATAGAAAGCATAACAAAAGAATAAAACAAAGCGAATGAAAATAAACAAAGTAAAGAAAAAGCAAAATAGCATAACTTAAGGAAACAAACCAAAAAGAAAGCAAAAAATCAGAAAGAAAGTAAAACAAAACAGATGGAAAGCATAAAATAGAATAAAACAAAGCGAATGAAAATAAACAAAACAAAGAAAAAGCAAAATAGCATAACTTAAGGGGGAAAAAAACAAAACGAAAGCAAAAGGCCAGAAATAAAATAAAGCAAACACAAAGAAAGCAACTGATTGATAAAGAAAGCAACTGATTGATAAAGAAAGCACAACAAACCAGATAGAAAGCAAAACGAGGAGGAAAGAGAGCAAAATAAAGCAGTTAGAAAGCAAAACAAAGGAGAAAGCAAAATAAGGAAGGAAGAAAAAAACTACCGTTAAAAATAGAAGAAGAGAGAAAGAAACAGATAGAAAATTAAGAAAAGAACGAAAATAAACAAAAGTTCGAACGGGAATAAAATTGCACTTTGTAAACGTTTAGATAATATCGCACATCCGGAAAAATACTGTCGGAAGTCGAAAATCACATATTACTTTCGTAAATTATTTCCAACACTGTTTTACTAGTTGAAGGTATGAAATTCTAATAATAAAATAGTAAATTACGAAAGGGTTTGGTATCTATTAATTAAAATATTTTACAGTAGTATTTTACAAGGAAATAGCATATTTCTACAAATCACAATTTTCGAGTTACGACACAATTTTACGAGCAGCGCGATATGCTGATATCAGATTGTTTCACGATCTTTAAATTTGTGTCTCGTCTTCAAGATGGACGGAGTCTTCATAAATAGGACAACAATACTTAACGACATTAATAATGAAAACGCGCACTCCATCAGACTTGACCACATGCCCTCCACGTGTACAAAGACGGAAGACAAACAGTTTGGCGCGCAATCAAGATGTCTTCCCACCACTGCATTGCCTTGAATACTTGAAACATCCGATGTTGTTTGGCGACTGTCATATGTCTGTGAATCATTCATTTGTGCCGCCAGGCGTGGTTCAACTTTTTTTTTTTATAATTATATAGGCCATGGCAGCGGAGGTGTACGGAAACGGGTCAACGGCCGCCATCATCTGCGTGCAGCACAACAATTTATTATCTATGGTATGGCATGGAAAAGAACAGTAATTGCAATTCAACATGAAATTCGACAATTTGGGGTTCTGTATAAATATTTAAATTCAGTTTCCTCAAGTTTGAGCGTTTCAAAAAATGACTAGATTTTCTACATTTATATAGAGTTGAAATGGTTGAGGCAATGCAAGACGCATTGATTGTACAATGATACAGAAATTAGCAACAAAACGAAGATACTTAGTATACGCACAGTCTACTATATACAGTCGCGAAGCTCAATATGTAGTAAAAATGCAAACATGGGTAGTTGCCCACCACTAGGATCGCTACTATCGCCTCATCATCGCAGATCTCTCTCCTAGTAGACGACAAAATATGTTACACTTTCGTTGTGTTCTTTTGGAAAAATTAACATCTTCCTTCCATTATTGAAATATTAAATGCATAAAGTTAATTTATTATTTTAATGAAGTATATTAAATTCCACCATAAACTCGAAGATACCTGCAAGAAATAAGTTAATATAATTTTTGTTTGTGCAAAACGAACTGAAATTTACTATAATAGCTTCACTCATTCAAGATTATAGCGATAATTAACTATGAAACCAATAAATATTAATTTTCATTTCCCTTTACAACAATAATAATGGAAATATGGATTAATGGAGTAACTTACATGTACCGGTACTTGTAGTGTAGGCTTACGTAGTTAACAAAGTGGGATGAGGTTAAGCAATAATAATCACACCAGAATTGGAAATAAAACGTGATCAATAAATTTTATTGTAACAGACTTTTTCTACGTCTCTAGTAAAGCAACAAATAAAAATAACAACAAAATTAACAGCTATAATTAAAAACATATCCTTTGGAAAAAAAAAGTAGGCCTAAGCAATAATAATCCCACCAGAATTGAAAATAAAACGTGATTAATAAATTTCGTTAAAACAAACTTAATTTTTCTACGTCTCTAGTAAAATATTATTATTCCAATTATTGTATTTTAGCCATTAACATTTTCATTACAACCAATAACGAACATTTCACAAGCATCAATGTGAAATACGCAACGAGCTAGCACTCGATGGAAATACGACACAGTCCAAAGTCGACCGTGGACAGTCTATTGTTTCTAGTTACTAACCGCTTGGAGCGCTTTATCACGAGATTTGCAAAAATTACCTCAAGCTTCGCGACTGTATATAGTAGACTGTGCTATACGCTAATTTTCGCACCATTATACAATCAATGTAGGCTTACGTGTCATATCTGTATGGGACTCTACATGTATCTCATGTATCATAACATCATCGCCATCTATTTACTAATATTGAAACTTGTCGTACTACTTTGCAGTGTCAACTATAGATGTCAGATGCTGAGATGTATGTTGTTGGTTCTGCAAAATGAATGTGTAAGAAAATTATCACATTATCTTTTAATGTTACACTAGGGAGAAAATTAAACACAGAATAAATATGGGAGTCCACACCTGTGTAGTAACGGTCAGCGTGTCTGGCCGCGAAACCAGGTGGCCCGGGTTCGAATCCCGGTTGGGGCAAGTTACCTGGTTGAGGTTTTTTCCGGAGTTTTCCTTCAACCCAATACGAGCAAATGCTGGGTAACTTTCGGTGCTGGACCCCGGACTCATTTCACCGGCATTATCACCTTCATTTCATTCAGGCGCTAAATAACCTAAGCTGTTGATAAAGCGTCGTAAAATAATCCAATAAAATAAAATAAATAAATATGGGAAATGCCTGTTATTATTCGGTTGAGAAGTTTTTGTCATCTAGTCTGCTGTCAAAAAAGTTGAAAGTTAGAATTTATAAAACAGTTATATTACCGGTTGTTCTGTATGGTTGTGAAACTTGGACTCTCACTTTGAGAGAGGAACAGAGGTTAAGGATGTTTGAGAATAAGGTGCTTAGGAAAATATTTGGGGCTAAAAGGGATGAAGTTACAGGAGAATGGAGAAAGTTACACAACGCAGAACTGCACGCATTGTATTCTTCACCTGACATAATTAGGAACATTAAATCCAGAAGTTTGAGATGGGCAGGGCATGTAGCACGTATGGGCGAATCCAGAAATGCATATAGAGTGTTAGTTGGGAGGCCGGAGGGAAAAATACCTTTGGAAAGGTCGAGACGTAGATGGGAGGATAATATTAAAATGGATTTGAGTGAGGTGGGATATGATGATAGAGACTGGATTAATCTTGCATAGGGTAGGGACCAATGGCGGGCTTATGTGAGGGCGGCAATGAAGCTCCGGGTTCCTTAAAAACCAGTAAGTATTATTATTATTATTATTATTATTATTATTATTATTATTATTATTATTATTATTATTATTACATAACCCCGATAACACGCTCTTCAAGGAACTGCGTATGAATCGCCCTATTTACAGGACTGTATATTAGGTGGGTATTCTAATTTTCACATATACAGGATGGAAGTGAAATAACTCTGCAGATTGAAAGATACGGTAGAGTACACTTAAACGAATAATATATTACGTTTCGTGATTAAATGCACGGTTAATTAGAAAACTGAGTTGGAAGTTTCAACAGTCCGGCAACATCACCGCTAAAACAGTGCTCTTTCTTTACGTAATACAGATTTAAGAGGTCAACGAATTCAGGTCTGTCTCCCTAAATGAACTAATCCCACCTCCCTCTCTGGCTATTCGCTCTGGAAAACTGCAGGGTTATTTCATTTCCACCCTGTACACAGTATACAGTATATAATCATCTTCTTGTTGAATTGCATCATTCACGTACAATATATACAATATTGCTCCATTATGTAATACGTCAAAAACATTTGTGCGAGATCGTGCGTATTTGCTTGCTTTCCGCACAAAACCAATACGCGGTAAGTGTGAAATACCACATTCAGTATTCCCAACCTAACACATATAACAATATCCCTCTTCTTACCGCTTAAGCGCCATATTCATTTTACTGCTTTAGGCTTTTAACATATTATTTTTAGAGACGTTCAATATAGTAATAATTATAAATTGGAAACTTACCACTGCAATTTCACCTACATTGCACTGTTAATTATTGTTTTTAAATATTTGCAAAAATTAAGTAAACTCTACAACGCCACAAAAGTTACTGCATTTGTAATGCAAGTAACATTAAGGAAGCCGTGAAAAAATCAACAAGATTCCAGATGCCGATGTTATTACTGCAATATGTTATATAAATAATATTGTTAAAATATTAAAATGAAACATAAATCATTACATAACCTTACCGTTTGTTTTAAGTTCGCATTTATAGACTGGGAAAAAAAAGACACGTATATCACGGCCTGCTGGAATATAGTAAACACAGAAAACATTTTAAAGCAACAATGTTGAAGATAGATAGTTTTGTTTTTAAAAGTTGCCGTCATTGAACAGAAACCAAGATGGACATTTCATTGCAACTAATTAGAAATTCGTCTTTCAGGTATGTAATAAACGATCTTCGCACAAAATAATGTACGATATACGAGTGGTATGTTTGTTTTCATGTTCTCGGAAATTAAAAAAGCTCAACTACGTTTCGCTTTTTCAATCTTTTCTTCGAACATGAAAACATCAACATACCGCTCTTGCAACGCATAGTACTATTACAGTACCTGTGTGTACTTAATCCTTTCGAGAAAAAAATTGATACCTAGTTGTTTTCCTGATATGCCCCGATACTTCTTTTTTTTTTTTTGCAACTTGGGAGGGCCCTGCTTGTCTATTTTCTACCGATATTGACAAAAATCAGGATTCTATTCGCAATAGTTACCGAATAAAAGATGTCTGTTCCTGGAAAAGTACTATCTTTTATTGAATGTAAGATGCCTTTAAATAAATACTTTTCATATTGCCTTCAAGGTCCTTTTTAGATATTTTTACTTTTAAAATGATAGTTTTACTTGCGCTTTACTCAAGCATGGGTTAGTAGTCAGTATGTATAACACAGTCTAATATATACAGTCGCGCAACTTCAACACTCTTTTTGCCAACATTCACGACACTAGCGCTCAAGCGGCAGGCAAGGCACTGGTCATTGGGTTGATACAGCCAGCACGTGTTTTGAAGGTATGCGAGATGTTATAATAACATTTTAATCATGCGTCGGAATAAAGAAAATGTGTGCAATGACGAAAATTGCAGTAACAACAAGTTTAAATCTCCGAATTTGTCGTTCTTCAGATTCCCTAAAGACCAAGAGAAAATCATAACTCAGTCATATCCAATAATCCACGCTTTAGGTAGCCTACGTATTGTGTTCTATAAAACATTTATTAGTTATCAGTTACCTATTTGTATGTCAGGAAGGAGAGTTTAAATAAAAAAAGTAAATACCTGTTACATTATATTATTGTTTTGCAGAGATCATGTGTAAATGTGTAACCATTCCGATTTTGGATAATGTATCTACAGTTTTTAATGCAAGTAATTCCATAATTTTTGTATTCGTGTTTTTTCTTTATATTTTCAAAAGTTGAATGTTATATTGCATTCAAGTAGGGATTATGGTGTTAATTTTTTCAAGAATTCATGGCGTATTATAATCCTTTTGCAAAATATTCACTTCTTGAATAAATCCAGACTGTGTCGATAAATTTCTGATGTGTTGGTGTAGATTCATGTGGCAGACGTATTAAGTTCTCAAGAAATAAAAGAGCCTTTTTAAATTTAATATAAAAAGCAATCTTTTCTGTAATAATTTGCATGACTGTTATTGGTGTTGATTCTACATTACCAGTGATTATTTGAGCCGTTCAGAGCAGAAGTGGTATAAGTCAAAATTAGGTAATGAGGTTTAAAGTAAAAATTCTGTAAAATACAGCGCAAAGTAGCAATTAATATATCCTTCGTGCTATTCACTGACTACTAATAGTTTAAATAAATTCAATATTAACTGCTACATTGCGCTATATTTTACAGAATGTTTACTTTAACCCTCATTACCCATTTTTGACTTACACCACTTCTGCTCTGAAAATAAAATTAGGCCTACATTTTCTGAGTTAATTGAAGTTACAATTTTTCAACAAAGTTGTGTATTCATTTGTTCTCACCTACGTCATAATAACAGTAAATGCATGTAAATTACGTATTATATAGGTAGGGTAAGTTAAAATAAAGCTTATGTGTGAAAACTGGAAATGTAATGTAAAATGCGGTAAACTTTCCATAAAAATTTAAACTATAATATCAGCACTATTAGCGACTCAAAATAATAATAATAAAAAAGAAAAATAATGAACTTCATAAATCAATGTCAAATTAAGGTTTAAATCTTCCCCTTTTTTATTTTTTAAGTTTACCTCAGCGGCCGAGTTTACCCCAATTTGCGGTATGGAAAATAGTTAATTTCTCAGGAAATAGGAGAGGAGTTCACCACGCGATGTACCCTACGAGATATGCCCTACAATTTTGACTCTTCTCACAGGAAATATAGAGTTCCAATGGTTTATAAATATATTTAGGAATGAATTGAATTAACCGTCCACGTACGAACAATTATATTATTTCAAACCATGATACGTGATCAGGGCCATGATTTAGTTGTAAGGAGCAGAAAGAATTACGTTTATTCCCAGCTTCTGAAACTTGTAGATTACCTGCGTGCGAAATTCTTCCAGGATTCTAAAGTAGAATTAGTAAGAACCATATACACTTATTGTATAGCATAAAAATATAAAATAAATTACGCAAAACCCGTTTTCTGACGTGTTATCATACGTAGTGTGCACACTTTTAACTTGCCTGCCGCTAGAGGGCTACTGTCGCGCCAGCTGTCAAATGTTGGCATATTTTATACGTATGAGTTGCGTGACTGTATCTATTAGACTGTGATGTATAATAGCAGCGGCATTATAGGTACGTAGAGTCCTGCGTTTGGTTACTTTGAATACAAGTTAGACTATTGAATGGAGAGCGTGTGTTTGCATTAGATAGATATTTAATATTGTCTAATACATTTTCAGCGCTTGCCTGCCGGTCTGAAGTTGCGTTCGGGCGCGGGTTCGATCCCCGCTTGGGCTGATTACCTGGTTTGGTTTTTTCCGAGGTTTTCCCCAACCGTAATGTGAATGCAAGGTAATCTATGGCGAATTCTCGGTCTCTCATCTCGCCAAATATCATCTCGCTATCACCAATCTCATCGACGCTAAATAACCTAGTAGTTGATACAGTGTCGTTAAATAACCAACTTAAAAAATACATTTCAGTAAATGCATTTTCATCTCATCTCGAATGGTTTTCTCATTTTATTTGTGGGAAAATGTGGTGGCTCCCGAAAATAATGGAGCTGGCTTTGTACCAGTGAAGAGCAAGTTGTGAGTCAACAGTCCACGCTGCACCGGTACTGTGTGTTTACATCTGTTTATTCGTTTATTTGTGTCTATAAGTTGGTGAAGAACACGAATAGTATTCATGTAGTACAAAACACCACTTGGGCTTAATAACAATAACATCGGAATACTAGAGAGAGCTGTCGTGAACTGCAGAAAATGTTTCTTGACGGTGGCGATATTCTTCAGTGATAATAATGTTCGTGTGCTTGAAGTTCCAGGGAACTCTCCTGATAGTAATCCCATAGGACATATGTGGGCTATTTGCAAAAGAACTTGCACACTTTGACTGTTCCACAAAAGAACTGATGATAGCATCTTTAATTCGAGTGTGATTTCATGATGATGAACTTAAAAATGTCTCTCCCAAGCTTGTGGAGTCAAATAGTGTCTGACTGACTGAGGTTCATTGTCGCCTTCACATAAGCCCGCCATTGGTCCCTATCCTGAGCAATATTACTCCATTCTTTATCATCATATCCCACCTCTCTCAAATCCATTTTAATATTATCTTCCCATCTACGTCTCGGCCTCCCTAAAGGTATTTTTTCCGCCGGCCTCCCAACTAACACTCTATATGAATTTCTGGATTCGCTCATACGTGCTACATGCCCTGCCCATCTCAAACGTCTGGATTTAATGTTCCTAATTATTTCAGGTGAAGAATACAATGCGTGCAGTTCTGTGTTGTGTAACTTTATCCATTCTCCTGTAACTTCATCCCTCTTAGCCCCAAATATTTTCCTAAGCACCTTATTCTCAAAGACCCTTAATCTCTGTTCCTCTCTCAAAGTGAGGGTCCAAGTTTCACAACCATACAGAACAACCGGTAATATAACTGTTTGATAAATTCTAACTTTCAGATTTTTCGACAGCAGACTGGATGACAAAAATTTCTCAACCGAATAATAACAGGCATTTCCCATATTTATTCTGTGTTTAATTTCCTCCCGAGTATCATTTATATTTGTTACTGTTGCTCCCAGATATTTGAACTTCTCCACCTCTTCAAAAGATAAATTTCCAATTTTTATATTTCCATTTCGTATAATATTCTGGTCACGAGACATAATCATAGGCTATACTTTGTCTTTTCGGGATTTACTTCCAAACCTATCTCTTTACTTGCTTCCAGTAAAATTCCTGTGTTTTCCCTAATCGTTTGTGGATTTTCTCCTAACATATTCACGTCATCCGCATAGACAAGCAGCTGATGTAACCCGTTCAATTCCAAACCCTTTCTGTTATCCTGGACTTTCCTAATGGCATAGTCAAATAGTGTACTGGAATTTATAAAACTAAAAGGAGGACATAGCTATTAAGAATGGATAAATGTAAGTAATTGATGAATAAATGTATGAAAGCATGTAAGGTTGATTTGTTGTTCTGTTCCGATTAATTCGCACGGCACTGTATGTATTTTTATGCGCTTTAACATCTGTGGTAATATCGCGCGTGTAGGATCTTTGGGTATATCAGTAGGCCGTTGACTATTGTTGCGTTTCTGTTTCCATTGTCGTTTGTTCATCTTTTTGTTCTAATGTTTATGGTATTGGCGATTAAGGCGGTGATAAATCATGGTACGTAAATTTCTAAACCATCGTTTGCCTCTTTGACTGAGAAAAACTACGAAAAACTGCAGTCAGATTGTCCGGTCACTGGGTTTGAACCTGGGACCTCCCGAATTCGAGTCTCAAACTTTACCCTCTGAGCCACATCGCTCGGTCTCTTTTATATTTGCTTCATTTATATTTGAGGCTTTGTCTAGAAAAAGTTGACGACCGTTGCCTTAGTGATGTTTTAACTTACACGTGACCGAAGTAAATAAAATGACAGTCAAATTAAGATCAAATAAAAGTGGAAAATTTATAGGCTATACGACTGAAAAGAAGCCTTCAACTGTCAATTCAAGTAAGATCGATGAAGCGTACTTTCGGAATTTTGTTTATAATAATTCAGTTTGTTCATATCTGAAGTATTTATGCTTTTTCGAGGTTGATTATCATTCTGATGGAATAATTGACTTTGTGCTGTACCATCCATTTATTTCTCAACTTGACTGAAGATCAGGAAACCTGGATACAAATAGCCATGATGTCGACACCTTCTTCATTACACAACGTCTGGACTTCAGTAATGTCAGTAGAATAATCATTACGGTGATCTGTTAGAGGCTGAAGACTGCTGCAATATGTTCAGTACAACATCCACAGATGATATGATGTGACACAGTGTGGAGGGAAGTTTTCAAAACGAAAGATAGGACTGCAATTGTGAAAAGTGTCTCTGAGATAACATAACCTTTCTTGTAATACATTTTGCATGTTTCAGTTCCTTTATCAAGTTCATGACTCTAACGTTATTATAACAAGCAGAAATAGGCCTAACTACTTCAAAACTAAACTAAATGCATTACTAGACTGCTTGAGTTTCTGGTTTAAAGGAAATAAACTGTAACTCAATAAAGATAAGACAAATGTTATCAGGTTCCTGACATATACGGCTGTAGCTATATCAGGTGTTGTGTGTATGAAATGATGACAAGCGTTGAAACAAACCATAATCACTAAATTCATTTGTCTTAAAAGGAGCATGTATTAACACCAACTTGGTTCAGTATAGACAAATTCGATTAACAACGTGGAATAAGAAATTGCTATAACAATTCAGAATATAATATCTGCAGTGCTCGGGAAAAGTGACATAAGTCAGTTTCCACAAACCTATTCTGATAATTTATTTACAACTTACGGAACATCAGCTCGCTTGGAAAAAAAATACATAGGTATTTCTCCCATTACAATAATTCATACAGAAAAAAATCAAATCGACATAAACCAGTGTAAGTTGTCAATAAATTATCAAAAAAGGTTTGTGGAAACTGACTTATGTCACTTTTCCCAAGCACTGCAGATTTATGGATGTTAATATGCTTTAATAAATATTTTGAAAACAAATTTTAATTTCAAGAAAGGGAAATTTCGCATAAAATATGCAAATCGCTGATTGCTCCTATAATAATAATAATAATAATAATAATAATAATAATAATAATAAAATAATAATAATACTCGATCACAACGCGATAACACGCTAGAAATTCCACTTTACACATCATCTCTGTATTCCTCATCTTTCACTGTTGCTACCTCTCGTCACTGGAACTCTCTGCCGCCTGAAGTCAAGGGCTGCCGAACATTGAAATCTTTCAAATCCAAGTTAGAAAATTATCTTATGACGAGTTGCCAAACTAACTTACTACCGTATTATGACCAGTGTTGTATTGCATGTTTCCACGTATTCACTTTTTTATGTTCTAGTGATATTTAACTTATTTTATATTTTTGTTTTCATATTTTCCGATAATGGTATATCTATAATGTGATAAGTTGAGCTATATATAATCATAATTTTCCTTACTGTGTATACTTAAAAATATTGTATTCATTGTATGCTTTGTACTGCACTATTGTATTACTACTATTAGTATTATTATTACTATTAGGCCTGTTATTATTATTATTATTAATATTATTATCATTATTATTATCATTACTATTCTTATTTATTATTATTATTATTATTATTATTATTATTATTATTATTATTATCAATAATTGTCTTATTTTTTTATACTTTGTAGGCCTCATTTATTTTTGACCTGCTGTTCACATTTTATTATGCTTTTTTCTTTCTTTCTGTATGTTATATATTATGTCTGATTTCTGCTTACTTGTTGTTTACATTTTATTATTATATTATCTTATTCAGTTTTGTGTGTACTTTGTAAATTTGTAGTGTTTCTATAACGCAGTTTTTACTCCTGGTTGAGTGTTAGCGAAGGCCGTATGGCCTTAACTCTGCCAGGTTAAATAAATCATTATTATTATTATTATTATTATTATTATTATTATTATTATTATTATTATTATCAATCATTGTCTTATTTTTTTATACTTTGTAGGCCTCATTTATTTTTGACCTGCTGTTCACATTTTATTATGATTTTTCTTTCTTTCTGTATGTTATATATTATGTCTGATTTTTTCTTACTTGTTGTTTACATTTTATTATTATTATCTTATTCAGTTTTGTGTGTACTTTGTAAATTTGTAGTGTTTCTATAACGCAGTTTTTACTCCTGGTTGAGTGTTAGAGAAGGCCGTATGGCCTTAACTCTGCCAGGTTAAATAAATCATTATTATTATTATTATTATTATTATTATTATTATTATTATTATTATTATTATTATTATTAATTTATTCTAGCTGGCAGAGTTAAGGCGGTAAGGCCTTCTCTTCCACTCAACCAGCAAGAAGTATACATACGTACAAGTTAGGATTGGTCCACAATAAACAGGGAACGAGAACCAGAAAGAGAACGGGAAGCGGAGGATATGAACGTGAAGATTTTTGATTCACAATAAACCGAGAACGGAAACGATTATGCATATCGATATGCGTGTCAATAACGATATGTAAAGTCGATATTACGCTTTCTGATGTTATTTGTATATAATAGGGATATCTTATGCGAAGTTTTACCGTTAGATGGCAGGAGCGTTCCATGCGGCACAACATGTCGTAGGGCTATATTTTGTCATATGCTACAGATGATTACGTTTTCCTGCTTGTTAGTTTTCTGTGAGTGTCAAAATTATATTTACAATTATTTTCTATAACCTAGTATAATTTAATTTAATTTACAATAGATCATAGCGTGAACTTGTATAATACTGAGCGATTCCCCTTAAGAGATGGATGGGGAAATCTGCAGTATGCAGAATATAGATACGAGTAAATTGAATATTCATGAACCTACACGAGAACTTTGAGAACGAGGTGCACGAATACAAAAATTAATAAATAAAAAAAATAGAAACTTTGTCGAAGGTGAATATTACCTCTTTAATCATTAATATTGTAAGTAACGTACGCTAAAAACAGGATTTGCAGCCACCAATGTGGTTTTTTTATAGGGAAGGGACTAGTTGCAGAAAAATCAAATGCAATGTTTGATAAGATGATTTATAATATGATCGCCGTAGTATCACGATTATTCCTGTGTTTTGTAGGTTAAGGACATGCAGTTTTGAATACTATGGAGGATAATTTTGAAAATTTGAAGTAAAAACGAGGTTTTAATAATTAGTCTACAGCATATTAAAAACATTATTCACGAAATGGATTTCACTACGGATCGTCCTGGATAATAAACATCCCAGTTAATCGAGAGTTCACTGCAGGCGTAAACTTCGGAGACTCCAAGAAGTACTGAATATAATCTAAGCTAACATAGCTTGCTGTCGAGGTTGCGTATGTTTTCATTAATTTTTCTTTTCCCTCTTCCAAAATGAAACTGTAACCAGCAATTCTTTATTTGAAGTAGTTATTTTTGTTTAATTCCTAACACTTTCGAGGCGCAATTTAATTAGTTAAATTTTTAAGATTTAAAGCATATATTCAGAATATTTCGGGACCTGAATGAAGACAAAAGGCTTTCCCTGGTTTTTACATATACGAACACAACAAAAATTTGGCATTTTTAGTTGTTTTTAATAGTATTTAATGTACTAATACACTACGTAAATCCTCTATGTTTATATACGGAAAGCAAATGCACACGCAAAGCGCATCCCTCAAAGTACACGCGCGCTATCTGTTGGTGCTAGTTCAGGATATCCCTATCAAAGAGTTTGTAATACTTAAGTAAGTATTACGAACTCTTTGATCCCTATTGACCACTGGCGTTCTCTCTTGAGTACAAGCCAGGCAACATAAACACAGGTTAACCAACTTCGAAATTTATGACACGGAATATTCTTCTTCTTCTTCTTCTGCACTTCACGGTATAGGCAAAATGCCTGTTCCGTCCTCACAGCATATCTCTCCATCTCTTCTTTGGTCGTCCCACGTCCCTCCTTCCAATCGGTCGGTATTGATACAGTAATTTTGGTAGTCTCGAATTGCTCATCCTGTCTACGTGATATAACCAATTATTACGGTAGCTTTCAATTTGTTCGTTTATAGAAACTGTCTGCAATTCTGTTCTAATTTCTTCATTTTTAACTTTGTCCATTAGTGTGCAACCTTTGGTTCTCCTTAGAAAATACATTTCTGCACTTTGAATTTTTCTTTTTGTACTGTTCGAACTTACCCAGACTTCACTTCCATATAATAACGTTGGGACTGCCATTGTTTTGTAAAATTTCATTCTAGTTTCTTTTCTTGTTTTATTTCTTAATGTCTTATGGATGGTGCTACATATCATCTTAAATCTGGACAGTTTAGTGTATATGTCTTTTAAATTTCCTGAGTAGACACTCATTTCGCAACCTAAATATTTATAATTGGACACCTGCTCCAAGGGTTGTTCATCAATTATAATTTTTGATCTTATTTGCATTTTTCCCAAGAAGGCCATTATTTTAGTCTTACTTTTCGAGATTTTAAAGTTATAGTTCTTCGCTATCTGATTTAATATATGGAGAGAGTATTGTAAGTCATTTTCGGTTTTCTGTATTAAAACCACGTCATCTGCATATAATAAAATATTTATTTTTCTTTCTCTGTTTATTTTTATGCCTGGGTTAATAATGAGTTTCCATTTTTTTAATAATGTCATTCATATAAATATTAAAAAGGGTTGGCGACATGCTACACCCTTGTCTAACTCCTTTATTTACACGGAATATTTAAGAATTCAATTCACGTGTTAGTTTGGTCACATATATACGTAGTATATATAGTATATGAAAAATTTTACTAAATTTTTTAGTTAGTTAGAACCGAGGAATGAAGAAAAAATTGTCACGGCCTCCTTGCTGCAAAATATACGACGACCAAATAGAGTGAATCTAATAGGCTGTGATCGGAAACGAGAACGTCCAAGTTAAAACTTCGCCAATTTTCACGTTCCTGTTTCCGGGCTCCGACAAGTTTCTCGTTAATTGTGAATGCTCACATTTAAATACATTTATTTTAAAAATATTTCCGTTCTCGTTCTCGTTGTCGTTCTACCCCCGCCCAATTTCAAGACAAGTATGGAATGAGACCTCTGCCATTGCTTGAATAGCAGTTATGCTTCTCTCCTTCTCTGCCGGAAATGTTTACTTCTCCTGTCAGACATTATGGAACGAAGTATAGGTATATCTTTTGTATTTCATACGGTTAAAGAAAACAGGAATATATGAAATAACAAAAAATAAGTATAATTTCCTAATTTAATTATATGTGAAAGAATAATTAATGTAGCAAATCAAACCAATAACGATAAAACATAATTACATTAAATATGGAGCAAAACATCAACAGAAATTATATATATACTATTTTAATGTACCGAAGTACATATGATATTTCCATGCAGATATTCTGCGTCATCATACGATGAAAGAGTAATGGAACGGAGAAAAATTCTCTCCGGCGCCGGGATTTGAACCCGGCTTTCAGCTCTACGTGCTGACGCTTTATCCACTAAGCCACACCGGTACATTATAATAATAATAATAATAATAATAATAATAATAATAATAATAATAATAATAATAATAATAATAATAATGATTTATTTTAGCTGGCAGAGTTAAGGCCGTAAGGCCTTCTTCCACTCAACCAGCAAAAAGTGTATATACATATGCATGAACTTACAAAGAATTCAACAATTTGATTTAGATGAGAGTTACATGTATACAAGAGTTATTTACGAATTAAGCAACAAAATACTATGAACTATTAATTAAACACTGAAATAAACTGTGTAGCAGAATTAAACTAAAATACATAGAATGTTGATATATTTCAAATAATATTAGATAATAGAAAGAGATTATTACGAGACAATTTTGAAAATGCAGTATGATTGGAGTGAAATGCTAATAAGGTTATCTTTTAAGCTGTTCTTAAAGGTGTTTGTTGTCTTGCAGCCCCTAATACTTTGTGACAAGGAATTCCATTGACGCGAGGTGGATATTGTAAAAGATGAGGAATAACAAGATGTTCTATGAAGAGGTATATTTAGCGTGCCACAGATAAGTGATCTGGTATTTACGTCGTGGTTAGAGTATAGATAAGAGAAACGAGACGAAAGGTAATTTGGTGTTGAGGTGTGCAGAATTCGATAGAGTAAAGACAAAGAGTGTAAAGTTCTACGTTCTTTAAGTCGGAGCCACGAGAGACTTGCGAAGGACGGTGATATGTGATCATATCGTCGGATGTTGCACACGTATCTGACGCACATATTCTGAGCTCGCTGTAACTTGACTGTAATATATATGATATGCGTAAATCACTTCGTGATTTAAGACGGCGCTTATTCCGTCGGATCCCGGCCAACTAGTCACTCATAACGAGTGCACCTCAGCACATGTGTGGACTTCGGTCCTAGGTTCATAGATATCTATGATATAGTGCAGAGGGCGGCCACTAGAGGGAACCCAAGAGTTGGAACTTAAAAGTGAGACGATTCTTCCGACGCCGGGGTGGAATCCGGTGTGGCTCAGTGGATAAAGTGTCAGCACGTAGAGCTGAAAACCCGGGTTCAAATCCCGGCGCCGCAGAGAATTTTTCTCCGTTCCATTACTCTTTCATCGTATGATGACGCAGACTATCTGCATGGAAATATCATATGTACTTCGGTACATTATAATAATATATATTATCCACTAAGCCACACCGGATACCCATCCCGGTGTCGGACAGAATCGTCTCAATAGAAGTAGATTCATTTTCCGGGCTGAGAGGCCGTGGTCTATTAGTTGGTTTTATACCAGACGTTTCGTCTGCAACTGCGGCAGACATCTTCAGTGGAGTGGTATCCGAGGTCGCAAGACTCTTCTCGGCGTACCTGAGGCAACCAACTAATAGACCACGGCCTCTCAGCCCGGAAAATGAATCTACTTCAATTGACTCCGGCCGTGAAAGCCTACACTGCAAGAATCGTCTCAGTTTAAGTTCCAACTCTTGGGTTCCCTCTAGTGGCCGCCCTCTGCACTACGTCATAGATGTCTATGAACGTGGGACTGAAGTCCACACATGTGCTGAGGTGCACTCGTTATGAGTGACTAGTTTGCCGGGATCCGACGGAACCCAAGAGTTGGAACTTAAACTGAGGCGATTCTGTCCGACACCGGGATGGGTATCCGGTGTGGCTTTAGTGGATAAAGCATCAGCATGTAGAGGTGAAAATCCGAATTCAAATCCCGGTGCCGGAGAGAATTTTTCTCCGTTCCATGACTCTTACATCATAACACAAATAATGATAAAATCGAAATGGTTTGCCGCTCAGTTTCGTGCGTGTCTTGTTAGGCTCGCGGAAACGTGAAGGCGCACGCAGAGGAAAAGAGTCTTGCAGACGGGCTAATTCCGTACCGTCGGGAAAGTAAACGAAGTGGCTTACGTAAATTCGCAGAGCTGCTCGGTCTTCCTTCGTATTTTTGCACAAACAACATTCAGTTCCAGCGCACAGCCTTAAACACGATGTTTCAAAAGACGTTTGGTCCCTTTCAGGCTTCAGGGACAATGTCAGGACCTGACAGTAATAATAAACGTCTCACGAAGATGACAAACACTTCTTCACGTGTTTTACGTTTGTAATAATGCGCCTTGCGAATAAAATTTGAGAAGAAATCTCGGAAGCGAGAGATTACAACCTATTCTTGTAGACACGAACGGATAAACAAAAAACTGTTCAGTAGCCCTATTGTTTGTTTTGACTCATACCGTATTACTACTACTATTACTACTGCTATTACTACTAGGCCTGCTACTGCTACTACACTACTGCTACTACTACTGCTACTACTACTACTACTGCTTTACTGCTACTAGTACTACTGCTACTGACTACTGCTACTAGTACTGTGATGTGTAACTTTCTCCACTCCTGCTAACTTCATCCCCACTGCCCCAAATATTTTCCTACTGCTACTTATTTAAACACCCTGAACCTATGTTACTGCTCTACTACTATTACCACTGCTACTACTACAGAAGAACTGATAATACTAACCGCTTTTATAAATTCTACTACTACTGCTTTGGACTGCTACTGGACTGATAAAACTTTACTACACTACTAATAACACTGCTGCTACTGCTACTTACTCTGCTACTGCTTGCTGAGTGCTATTGCTACTACTACTACTACTGTGCTGCTGCTCACTGATACTTGTTACTGTTGCTGCACTACTGCTTGCTACTGCCTCTGCTGCTAAATGCTGCACTATTATACTTCCATGCTTACAACATTCTGGTACTACTGCTATTACTACTGCTACTACTGCTATTTGCTACTATTACTACTGCTACTTACTACTGCTGCTGCTGCTACTGCTACCATTACTACTGCTACTGCTGCTACTACTGCTGCTGCTGCTACTGCTACTGCTACTGCTGCTGCTGCTGCTACTGCTGCTGCTGCTGCCAGCACTGCTGCTACTTCTACTGCTACTACTGCTACTGCTACTAGTACTACTACTACTGCTACTACTACTACTGCTACTTCTACTGCTACTGCTACTACTACTGCTACTACTACTACTGCTACTACTGCTACTTCTACTGCTACTGCTACTACTACTGCTACTAGTACTACTACTACTGATACTACTACTGCTACTACTACTACTATTACTACTACTTCTACACCGGTACTGCATATTTTCATATTTCTTTCGGTTATCCCGGATAACACCTCTGATTGAGGTTCAGGCAGTACATCTCAGTTGACGATATGTGTCAGAGGAAGAACAATTGTTTGTATGCATCTGAAGTCTGACTAGTGTAATATGTAGCTAGTGGGCGATGTACGAGTAATGGAGGGAGAAAGGAACTGGCATCCCTACCCCATTATCTCCTGGCCTAGTTGCCTCATAAATGGTACCTTATTATTATCACTTGTGAGGTTCAGACCTGTCTTCGGACAGTTGACTAAACAACATCCCGGGTGATGTAAGTTAGAATATTGATGTTTTTATCGGCTGATCATCTATACGTGTCATGCCACGATTTGGCATGAGCTGAATTAAAACATGACGTTTCCCGTTAGAAACCTACCCATTTCAGTGAAATTACCTAAGCCGCTAATGTAGAAGTAGGCCTAACTCCAATAATAAATAAGTACATTAAACATCAATACCGGACTTATGTAGCTCTCATAAAGCGATTCGAACTGTTTATGTGGACTGCAAAGCCAACGCGCTAACGTGCACGTAAACGCTGGCTAAATGACAAAATCAACAAGCAACAGCAAATAGCACTTCCTTTCTTTATTTATGACCTTGTTGCTCGAGTACAGACAATAATGGAAATTTCAGGAAAACGGTATCTTTTTCCTCCTCGGTTCTTTTTACGGATCGTAGATAAAATTACATAAAAGATTATGAAAATTACACAGAATGGCGGCTCGATACAGACAAGTACAAAGAACTGTAAACGACATCCTTCTCCCCTGCTTTGAAACTATCAAATAAATGACTGTTGCAACAATCGCTCAATAAACTGACGTGTCATGCTATCTGATGGCCTCCAAATTCTACCACTATCGGGAATTGGAGGCTTCATTTTCTGAATTTAAGGCAACCTGTTTACCATGTGCAGTTTTTGCTTCTCCTAGAACACTTTTGGCAGTTCTCATTTTGTTCTCCGACAAGGAGACTTCCAGCACTTCAGAAATATTGTAAACATGAGCTACCATATTATTCCAAATCACACACACAAACTGCAGTTATTACAATTTGTTTATTTCCGTAACTAAGGAAGTTACATTGTCGTTCACGGCATTCTCGATCTTCACTTATTTGACGACGAAATTCACAATCCGAATAATTTCAGAATTATATTATAAGAGTTCTACTCTTTCAGGGGCGAGCTAAAGTTTTTCTGTATATGTTATATTTTGTTACAATTATTAGCAAAATAATAAATAAATAAATAAATAAATAAACAAATAAATAAATTACTACCAAGGAAAATGAGAGAATCAGACATATAAATATTTAGCTACAGTATATCACACTGCCATTAAATATATGAAAAAGACCCACACTACTTGATTAATAACTATAAAAGTATTTAATTTTTAATAACATTATTGTTACCTTACGTAAGTTTTATAGTTTTCAGTAACATATATACAGGGTGTTTCAAAAATACGAGGCATGATTTCAGGTATGTATTTCCCAAATGTAGACAATCAAAATAGTTCATTACAACATGTGTCCGGAAATGCTTCATTTCCGAGTTATGGCTTTCACAACATTGAAATTCACCGGAACGTTTTTCTTTCCGCAGGTCGTTGCCGTCAAAGGAGACATTAAGAGGGCACTCTGACAGTTCATTCCGAGGCGAAGGTTACATTCAGTGTTGTGTAGGCGTTAGACTGTGCGACATGTATTCAAATCAAGAGCTGGCAGAGATACACTTCATGTACGGTAAGGCGGACGGCAACGCTGCGCTGGCTCGTCGTTTGTACCAGGAGAGGTACCCACAGCGACAATGTCCAGATCGGAAGACATTTGTACGTCTCCATTACCGTCTGTGCGAGTATGGAAAATTTAACTCTCCTGGTTTGGGAAGGGGACGACCAAGATCTACAACTCAGAAGTACAGGAGGAGATTCTGGAGGCTGTGAACATGACTCCTTCTATCAGCACACGAAAGGTAGCGTTGCAAGTCAATGTTCCTCACACGACTGTCTGGAGTCTGTTGATTTGGAATCCCTTCGGAATCGAATTGTGGCATGTTCTGAGGACATACGCAATACTCCTGGAGTTTGGGATCGTGTTCGCAGGTCAATGAGATATCGATGTGAGGTCTGTATTCAAGCAGGAGGTGGACATTTTGAACATCTTCTGTAATGACAACGACCTGCGGAAAGAAAAACGTTCCGGTGAATTTCAATGTTGTGAAGGCCATAACTCGGAAATAAAGCATTTCCGGACACATGTTGTAATGAACTATTTTGATTGTCTACATGTGGGAAATACATACCTGAAATTATATCCCGTATTTTGAAACACCCTGTATATAGCCGTTACTCACTAAATTATAGAAATGAAGATATAATATAAAACATTCTTTCTCTGCGTCTACTTACTTAAAACCCCAAAAGCTTTCAGTTTCATATCATCAGTATACCATTATGTGTTTCATTAACTATAATATTTCATTTTTAATGATAATAATGTCACCAAATATTCTTAAGTTTTGTAGTTCTTAATATCCAATATACAGCTGTACTAGGAAAACTACAGACCAGAGAATCAGACTTGTAAATTATGTTTTATACGTTATCAAAAAAATCACACAAATGAAGATCGACATATTGGCATTATGATGTGAAAGAATCTGAGCCATCTGAACTCTATGTCAGCAATCCTGTAGGTCATAGCCTTCGTGTAATAGTCTATTGTTTATTGTAGTGTATGTTTTGTTTTATTCTGAAATGCAATTAATTAGTTCTCAAAACTGACGAAAGATGGATTTTGGAAAACAGGAAAATGATGTAGGAAAATTGAGATTTCACTGAATACTACTATTTTTCTGAAAAACGTTGGGCTCAAGCTTCAAAATGAGGGGTGATTTATTAAAATCCGTTCAGCCGTTTTCCCGTAATTTCCATTACCAGTTCAAATTATATATAGAGATAGATTATATTATATTATATTATATTATATTATATTATATTATATTATATTATATTATATTATATTATATTATATTATATTATATTATATTAGGGCCATTTTATTATATTATTTTTTTATTCCACGGTTGTTATAGACAAAAATATTGTATGTTGCAAATTCCTGAAGTGTTTTTTTAGCTTCGTGAAGTTTTCTTCACACACTGTTTTACGAACTTCTATCACAACTAAAAACTATTTACATCCTGAATATTGTCTGCTAGCTTAAATTGAGTTTTATTTTGTAGTGTACAAATTCATCGATTTTGTTTTGGTTGTGTGTATTGTCAAGTCCACGACTCCTGGTTCTTTGGCTTGGCTTGACCTTTCGAGGACTGAACCCGGGACGGGTCCGTACATTTAGGCACGGTTTGACCCTTTGTGCGCCCTTATATGCGATGACTGTTCAAGTTGGCCTGGTTGATGGAATGACAGAGGGAAACGGGGACACCCAAGAAAAACCCTCTGCAACGTTTTCTTTTTCTGTCACAAATTCCACCACGACCTGACCGGGGATCGAACTTGGGCTGCCTGGATGGAAGACTAGCGCTTTAATCAGAGACGCAGCTTCCTGGTTCTTTACTCAACTGTTTAATTTTCAGATGTATTTTTAAAGACATGTGACAAATATGAGCTGAAAAATGTCATTTTTACTTAAGCTTAAACCCAGGCCCTCCCAGCTCGCAGTCTGTTGGAGCCAGCCAGTTACTTACATCAGATATATTTATAATAACATTTATTTGACATTCGTTCTTTACATTGGGTTAACATTTGGTTTCGTGTTAACGTATTTGCGTCTCCAGCTACTGATCTGTGTACTTTGCATTACGTCAACGATGCTGAATGCACGTACAGACGAGATTTATTATGATTGCTAGAGGTCAGGCATATTTTTGTCGCCCATGGGAACGACATCTTTAATATGGGCACTTCGCACTAACAACAAACATAACGTGTGATACACTAGCCACAACACAAATTGCACAATTAACACATGGAGCTGAATAAACAGTGTCACTTGAGGTAGCACAGAGCGTGTCTTTTTTTTTTTTTTTTTTTTTTTTTCCTGAGTTGAAGTAAACCGCTCTGCGTTGACAAACTGTGTGTCCAAAGCGAGGCGCTTTCTAATCTCGACTTCGGAGTTTTAGGGTCTAAAAACTAAAAATTAGATTCTAGGTGTCTAAAATAGACTCAATAAAACTATGAAATAACCCCTAAAATTAAAAAAAAAAAATGAGCTCTAAAAATCTTAATCTAAAATAGCTTATCTTCTACAGGGACATCATTTTATTTTTACTTCAATTTTTATTGTATCTGAGTTTTTGAATGTACTTCACTCCCAGCCCCTCTACTAGTAAACTTGCAACCGTCCTCCACACATAACCAAGGCCGCGTATGCAATCAAAGTCGCCTTACAGTTATAGTAAACAGTACTCAGTGAGTATAATAATAATAATAATAATAATAATAATAATAATAATAATAATAATAATAATTATTTTAGCTGGCAGAGTTAAGGCCGTAAGGCCTTCTCTTCCACTCAACCAGCAAAAAGTGTATATACATATGCATAAACTTACAGAGAATTCAACAATTTGATTTAGATAAGAGCTACATGTATACAAGAGTTATTTACGAATTAAGCAACAAAATACTATGAACTATTAATTAAACACTGAAATAAACTGTGTAGCAGAATTAAACTAAAATACATAGAATGTTAATATATTTCAAATAATATTAGATAATAGAAAGAGATTATAATGAGCAGGGAACGGATTTATATGGACTAAAAATATATGAAATATGTAAATATATATGTAGTTATTTTTAAATCCAAAATATGGAATTAAATATGGATTTTTACCAAAATATGGAATTAAATATGGACTTAAAATTATAAAAAAATGACTATGTACGTTAAATATTGGTACATTTTAATCAAACTAAACAAAAAATATAATGGACGTACCTTATCTTCCAATGTAGTTTCAACAAAACACAATTTTTATTGTCTGTTACCATAACAATAGGTTACAAACATTTCTTTCAAGTGCTGAAAAGTGAATCTTCTTCTATTGTCTCTGAGGATAGATTTATACTGACTAAAAGAGCGTTCGACGTCACAAGTTCAAGTAACTGGTACATAATTCAATTTCACAATGTCTGCTGGGGATAAGTCCAAGTTAAAAACTTCAATGTTGATTCACCACTCATCACAGCAACAACCTTTTGTAGTTCTTCATATCCAGGGTTTTTGAAAGTCAGTGTCCACCTTAGCTCTTACTGCATCTGCAACTTTACCTCTACCACGATTCAGTTGTTCCACAGTACTATTTATAATTTCAAAACTTTCAGATAGTGAAAGGTGCCTATTTTGGAACTTTTGAGCGTTTTATGATGCATGAAAATGTATGCTGAATGTGAGCTAAGTCATTCTTCACACTTATGTCACAGGTAACTGTTTTCGCAGTATCAATTGAGACTGCATCTTCAGGTCCAATGCAAGGAGAACATTGTTAATAGAGTCTATATGTTCGGCATAATATTCAACTGCTTCTAGCCATGTACCCCATCTAGTTAAAATTGGCTTTGGTGGCAATGGAATTTCAGGGTACATTTCTTTCAACACGTTAACTCTACTGGGAGCTTTGAAAATACTTTTTCACTGATGAAATCAACAAATCTACTTTAGGAAATTGTCTCTGACCACTTCTGCCACACGATGAAATGCATGCGCCACACAAGTAAAATGAGTCAATTTAGGATATACAACAGATAATGCTTGTCCAGCTTTGACCATATAAGGGGCAGCATCGCTAATAAAGAATAACACATTATCGTACATAATACCCTTTGGCCACAGGATACCCATAGTTCGTTGAACAGTTTAACTATAGTTTTGTTATTGCACTTTTCTAGAACATCACAATGTAAAAGAATTCGTTCAGAATATTGTTCATTAACAAACCGATAACTACATTACCAACAAGTCTACCTTCTTTGTCAAGTCTCATCAATGGAAACCCAAATTGAACTATCTTTAATTTCATCTCTTATCTTCTGTATTGTCTCATCGTAGATGGATGGAGCATACGTCTTCCTAAGTGTTGACTCATCCGGGATTGTATGTTGAGTATATTTTTCAAGGAATTCCCTGAAGACCTTATTCTTTAGTTTGTAGAGAGGAATATCAGCAGAGATGAGAGAACACCAAGGTCGATGTTAAACTCAGATCTTACATTCGATGTTGTTGGTTGTGTTAAAAACAATTGTCTCTGCTTGGAATTTAGTTGTTTGTTGGCCTGATGTTTACTAGTTGTAATGTGTTGTTGCACCAGGAACTTTTAAGTGTAGATGATACTGCACACTGACACAAATTACAAAATAATATTTTATTGTCAGTTGATAAACCATCTTCTTTAAATTCTGAAATATAACTTGTTAGTTTTGATTTTAAATTGACTGAATGACGTACTTTTGGCATATTTACCGTCTTTATAGTATGATTTAAAAACTGAACCTATGTGTACTCTGACTGGCATTTAACTGTTGAGCTGCACAACTGAAGTCTGTTAAAAATTTTAAATTAAATTAATACAGTTTTGTAACTTACTTTCCCATTGTTGATAGGACTGCTAATTTTCAAATAACTCTGATGTTAAAGGGATTACTGAACATGTGTTTAAATCTCTATTGTTGAAATGTATTTTTAAAAGTTAATGGAATTTTGTTTTGTTTTATTGTTAAACCTAATATAATATGGACTGTTTTATATGAAATATGGAAAATATATGGAAATTAACGAAAATATGTACGAAACTCTAAAATATGGAAAAATATGGAAAATAAAAGTAGGATTTTTCAACCCTACACATTGTGAAACATAAAGATAATGCAAAATATAAATTATATTAGCTTTATAAGTAAATATGTATTTACATATAAATCCTTTCCCTGATAATGAGACAATAAAAATACAGCACAATCAGGATGATGTCTAAAGAATGAAGTAACAATGTAGTCAGTGATAGTTTAAATCAGTATGATTGGAGTGAAATGCTAATAAGGTTATCTTTTAAGCTGTTCTTAAAGGTGTTTATTGTCTTGCAGCCCCTAATACTTTGTGACAAGGAATTCCATTGACGCGAGGTGGATATTGTAAAAGATGATGAATAACAAGATGTTCTATGAAGAGGTATACTTAGCGTGCCACAGATAAGTGATCTGGTATTTACGTCGTGGTTAGAGTATAGATAAGAGAAACGAGACGAAAGGTAATTTGGTGTTGAGGTGTGCAGAATTCGATAGAGTAAAGACAAAGAGTGTAAAGTTCTACGTTCTTTAAGTCGGAGCCACGAGAGACTTGCGAAGGACGGTATTATGTAATCATATCGTCGGATGTTGCACACGTATCTGACGCACATATTCTGAGCTCGCTGTAACTTGACTGACAGTTCAGAACTTAGGTCACTTAACAAAACGTCACAATAATCGAAGTGCGGCATTACTAAGGTTTGCACTAGGGTAAGTATAGTATGTTCCAGAAATATGTTCGCGTTTTACAGTGACGAAAGAGCTTTCAATATTGAATCATATTTTCGCACAGGCACTGTCGTCCGTTTGCCTACGTCGCATCCCGGATTACCCTACCCGCTTCTGCTCGCCCCTCTATAAAGGCTAGTGGCTGGGCTATCTTAGCTCTTTTCTGGAAACACTTTCTGTTAAGAATTGGACGTCTACGTAATATTATACAACTGTTTAAAATAACTTAAATAAAAGGGCCTCGTTAAGTAATTAACTGTCACATGATTTCCTCCCTTTCTACTACCACTTGGACGGACTATAGATGGCATGTCGGAGTAATTTTTTCTTTTCGGATCGGGCAGAAGTGAAGATTGAATTTACAGTACAAGGTATTCTTTTATAGAGTAGGTACAGAATTATTTCAACATGAGTTACTAGTACGAAGGACGAAACTGGTAATTGGGATTAGGTACAATAGTCTATAGCGCCATAATATGCACAAAAGAACTGAAGCCTGTATCGAAATGAACGGCCACCATTTTCAAAAATGTGTTTAAATATCCATATTACGATTATTTTTCAATTTAACTTCATTCTCTATATTGTACACTAATGTGCTGTAGACAGTATAATATACACTGCATAATGAATACGTCCGCATGGACAGCTCAGTTCGTGAGTAAAAACACTCATTGTTAATACTGTACTGTATTTTGATTAAACAAAAACCTAATGAAAATGATCAAACTCAAAATCGCGATATTTCCTAGTTTACGTAAATGGATGAACTACTTTTCTTCCCTCCTATACCTAGTAAAGTGATTTGTTTGTATTTTACGCCAGTATCATCGAACTCCAGTCGTCGAAGGGTGTAGCAAACGGTGTTTCCGGTTCTCAACCGTTAATCCAAAGTTATAGCCAGGTTAATATTAGAAATGTTAGTAAAAATAAAATGATGTCCCTGTATATTGTATAAAAGCAGATGGTAGTATCCCGTAAATGTTGTTATTTATCCATCTGTACTTGAGTAATGGCACGCTTGTATTAACTTTCTACAGTTACGCATGTGTTGTGCACGCGTCTGTTTCATATCCATGTCAAGCACGACTGAATAACATTATTTTTTTAATATATTGCAACCTTCCCCGAGGATTATAACAAACTCTATATATACAGGGTGAGTCATGAAAAGTTACCACCACTTACGGAGCATATTTCTCGAGACATTCTGAGAAAAGACTGTCTATAAACATGTGTCTTCTCAATATTTTCAGAGTTACACTAATTTGAAGCTGTTAAAAATATCATTTTCTTTGGTTTTAAAGGTAGTTGCTTTGTAGAGAATTCCTCCCCTCCCAATTTTAATTAAAAATTACATTATTCTTACACATTTATCACAACAATTGTTACAGATCATACGACTTCTAGCAACTTGATTCTTTATGGTTAAATTTTGCATCCTACTGTACAGTCTTAAAGAGATTACAAGAATAACGTGATCTGTAACAATTGTTGTGACAAATTCGTAAGAAAAATGTAATTTTGCAGTTAAAAATTGAAAAAAAAAAATTCTGTACAAAGCAACTAAGGAATTAACATCACATTTTTAGCTTCAGAACACTAGCCAATTAAAGTAAATTATAGTTCTGAATAGTTCATTCTTTATCTGTAATATTCTTTTACCCTTAAAACTAAAGAATAAAGGTATTTTTTAACAACTTCAAATTAGTATAACTCTGAAAATATTGAGAGTAGGATCCATATTTATACGACATTTTTTGCTCAAAACGTGTTCGGGAATATACTCCGTAACTGGTGGTAACTCTTCGTGAATCACTCTGTAGACTGTAATATGCGGGCTCTCCTTGTGTATATGAATGGACTCGTTCACATTGTTGAGTTTTTCGGATATGACAAGCATTTCCATGGCGACCAGAAGTCAAATGACGTCAGTGTAATTTCCATTCCACCAATTCCTTTCAGTTTTGCTTTTAATATAGGTAGACTATAGACGTTACATGTTAAAATGATTCATCTCTAAGGCCCATTCACAATGAAAATTAAACATAACCGTAACATAAACACAGAAGTTTGCGGCCAGGTTACCAAATGGGATCATTCACAATGATTCACATAAACACTGACATTATTTCTCTATTATGATTTTTTCAGACAAGAGGCAACGCAACTTGCTGTCACCTGAAAAGGCAGTAGAATATCTGTATCAAATATGGAATAAAGAAACAGATGAAAACGAAGTCAACTCAATTTCTGTGGCTATAATTCCCCCACCACCAGATGCCCCCATCGATTTTGAGGATATTGATGACGACGTCATTGTGGTTCCTGATAAAACTACTGGTATGCCATCTGATATTGTAGGTACGGTTGAACTGACAATTCCGGATGAAGATATCTCTCTTGCAATTAACACCAACACCTCAGAACCAACTGGGACAAATAACCAACCCAGGAGTGAAGAAACAACTCCCCTAAAGTCTCCAAAATGGAAAAAATTGAATGGAAGGTGTCCCCAATATTGCGATTCTCCTGACAAAGTTCATCTTTCAATGAAGGAATCCATAAAGTATAGTCTGAAGGGAAATCTGTCCCTGACATATTTATTTCTATATCCAACAACATTTTTACAAAATATTACAACAGACACAAGTATACAGTGAACAGAAAAATGACCATTCATTTTCACTCGCAAAAGAAGATCTTATGAAGTTCGTGGGTGTTCTTCTTTTTAGTGGGTACCACACACTACCAAGGGAGCTCATGTACTGGGATCGTTCTCCAGATTGCAGCGTGAAAATTGTTGCTGACTGCGTCACGTAATAGATTCCAAGACATAAAAAAGAACCATTTCAACGACAGCAGCAGCATTGACAAAGAAGGCAGATATTACAAAGTGAGGCGACTATATGATTTAGCTAATGAAGCTCTGAAGAAATATGGGGTTATTTTGTGATAAGTTATCAATTGACGAAAGGATCGTGAAGTATTATGGCAGGCACACACTGAAAATGTATATGAGGGAAAAACCAGTAAAATTTGGATACAAACTCTGGACACTATGTAGTTATGATGGTTATCCTTTACAGATTTTGCCATACCAGGGAAAAAAAGGACAACGATCATGAACCATTGTCATTTAGAATTGCAAAATCGCTTGCATCCATAATTGAAAACCCTAAACAGCTTTTTATTTATATGGATAACTTCTTCACATCCCATAAACTTGCCGTCATGATGAAGGAAAAAGGTTTCTTTGTGACAGGAATGTTCGGAAAAATCGCATTGAAAAATATCCACTAAAACCATCTTCCGAAATGAAGAAAAAGGAAAGAGGTGCTGTCGACAAATGTTTGGATACAAATAATAAAATTGAAATAGTTCGCTGGAATGATAACAAAGTTGTAGTACGTTGAAAGAGTAATGGAACGGAGAAAAATTCTCTCCGGCGCCGGGATTTGAACCCGGGTTTTCAGCTCTACGTGCTGACGCTTTATCCACTAAGCCACACCGGATTCCACCCCGGCGTCGGAAGAATCGTCTCAGTTTTAAGTTCCAACTCTTGTGTTCCCTCTAGTGGTCGCCCTCTGCACTACGTCATAGATATCTATGAACCTAGGACCGAAGTCCACACATGTGCTGAGGTGCACTCGTAATGAGTGACTAGTTGGCCGGGATCCGACGGAATAAGCGCCGTCTTAAATCACGAAGTGATTTACGCATATCATATTTATTATTATGTACCGAAGTACATATGATATTTCCATGCAGATATTCTGCGTCATCATACGTTGAAAGAGTAATGGAACGGAATCCGGTGTGGCTTAGTGGATAAAGCGTCAGCACGTAGATCTGAAAACCCGGGTTCAAATCCCGGCGCCGGAGAGAATTTTTCTCCGTTCCATTACTCTTTCAACGTATGATGACGCAGAATATCTGCATGGAAATATCATATGTACTTCGGTACATTATACTAAAGTTGTAGTAGTTTTGAATCCCTCGACCCTAAAGGAGAAGTGCAACGAAGGACAAAAGGTTCAAGAACTAACATCGCAATCCCACATTGCATTAGTTCCCACAATAAGTACAAGAATGGAGTTGACCTCTTCGATAACCTGATGGCTGTATACCAAATCCGGATTCGAGGCAAGAAGTGGTACTTCCCTCTATTCACAAATATCTTGAACACCATGGTGGTACCATCCTGGAAGCTCTACACCACTGCTGAGTTGGGTACTTATGACCTGTGTTTGCTTCGAAGAGCGTAAGTAATCAACATATGTTATGATATTAGTAACCATATGACAAACAATGCATTTATTATTATTATTATTATTATTATTATTATTATTATTATTATTATTATTATTATTATTATTATTATTTTACAGACTGGCAACGTTTTCCTTGAAGAGTAGTGGTACACCGAAACCCAGACCAGGATCTCATCGAAAAGAAAATGTCTTATGGACGTCAGGCTCAACAACATTGGTCATTTCATAGCAAAAAAAATCCATCAGGAAAAAACTTCGGAGTGCCTAGGGAAAGCCGACAACAATGTGTGTGAACGTGAAGTTTAAAAGGAGGCTGTGTGTCAAATGTTTTGAGAAATATCACAAATTGTAAAATTAATGGATGAAGATGTGAAAGAAAATGTTTCTTAGTAATGTAAATTAATATACTAGTAGATTTCTCATATAGCCCCAATGTCCTATGTATAGGACACACTCTATATTTCAAATGAGACAATTTTTTTTCGAAAACCCAGTTTGTACACACTCAAACAATATATCTGAGTTCGTTTAGTAATAAAATATCAAAATAAATTACGATATGCTATTGTGGGTCTTAATGGGTTAATATTGCCGTTAGACGTTAACATGAAAGTTTGCGAACTCCAATCTTTCATGCTTATGCTTACGTGATTTGCAAACAGAACACGATCGTGGAGCGCTGAAGTATACGACAGAATACGAGGAAATGGCGTCGTTGTTATGTTTCCATGGTTACCAAGTATCTTTGCGGTTCCCATCGTGAATGATGGTGTGACTTCTTGATTTTCCATCGTGAATGATGGTGTGACTTCTTGATTTTCCTGTAACGTTTACATTTTTAAGTTAACGCTTACGTTATGTTTAATTTTCATTGTGAATGAGCCTTAAGAATTAATAAACCAGCATTTCTCATGATTCATGTAAGTCTACATTCACGTTCACATTCTCAAAAGATTCATTTGTATAAAGTAGACATTTATCTAAACATCGGATGTCTATTTATAAACACAAACTATAAAACCATAGCGGAATGTTTAGAGGAGAAAAGAATGCCTTGAGTGTTTTCAATTTTGCAATAGCAGACAGAAGATAAGATAGGGATTTTTGATTACACCATGGCAGCAATCTGACCCGTGAATATGCAGATAACCAGCATGGCATCCATATTTCTGGGTACCAGTTTCCAAATATTGTCAGATTACAGGAAACAATTAAGAAATTGATAATGAGGCAAGGAATGGCGAATAACAACAATTTGTTATCAGGCACTAACTAGATAAGGAAGGCAATTACATGTTTGTTGATCCAGAGGACATTAATGATCGATAAATTTACGATGATAAGAAAATGGTGGGAGGATAGGGAAAACCTGCCGACTAAGAGAAGATATCAAACAAACTTTCTGAGAATAACACGAAGAAAAGAAAAAAACTGATATCATTAAATCAAACCAACTTTATCATTAGATCTATTAGATATTATACATAATGGGCGAATCCAGAAATGCATATAGAGTGTTAGTTGGGAAAGCGGAGGGAAATAGACCTTTGGGGAGGCCGAGACGTAGATGGGAGGATAATATTAAAATGGATTTGAGGGAGTGGATTAATCTTGCACAGGATAGGGACCGATGACGGGCTTATGTGAGGGCTGCAATGAACCTTCGGGTTCCATAAAAGTCATTTGTAAGTAAGATATATATACATAAGTATTCTGCCCATGAGCAGGTCTTTCACTACAAACCCAGCAGTCTCCAGTCTTTCCTATTTTCTGCCTTCCTCTTAGTCTCCTCATATTATCCACATATCATAATGTCGACTATCTGATATCTTCTTCTGCCCCGAACTCTTCTCCCGTTCACCATTTCTTCCAGTGCATCCTTCAGTAGGCAGTTTCTTCTCAGCCAGTGACCCAGCTAATTCCTTTTCCTCTTCCTGATCAGTTTCAATATCATTCTTTCTTCACCCATTCTTTCCAACACAGTTTCGTTTCTTATTCTGTCTGTCCATTTCACACGCTCCATTCTTCTCCATATCCACATTTCAAATGCTTCTATTCGCTTCTCTTCACTTCCACAATTAGATGTTACCACTCTTAAAAAATTTGGAATCCATGACATCATTCCTAAAATAATCACTTCAACGATTAAAGGATCCTCTGATTGAGGTTCTGGCTGATATGTACATCTATTATCAGGCAGTACATCTCACTTGACGATATGTGTCAGAGGAAGAACAATTGTGTGTATACATCTGAAGTATGACTAATGTAATATGTAGCTAGTCAGCGATGTATGCAATGCAGGGGGGAAAGGACCTGGCCCATTATTTCCTGGCTTAGTTGCCTCATAAGTGGTGCCTTCCTGGTATCACTGGCAGGCAAACTCTTAACTAAATAATGTGTGCGGCACTGGGAAAGGTTCTTACTAAAACCTAGCAGAGATGCAGGCCTACAACACAGCCAAAAATCGTTAAAAAATAATCAATTTTTCGAGAGATCAGTTACATATGAAAGACCCTGTACAAAAAAATTTCAGTAGATTCGTAGAATTCTTATAATTGCGTTTAACCATTTCAGTGATTCGTGGTTGTGTGATTTGAAATAATAGTACGTCACCGCTTGATTAGCAGAATCATAAAACAAAGAACTTTAACTTCTGATGAATATCGTAACCAGTGTAAGAAAATAAATGTACAAGTCATTAGTAATATCTTGAATGTAATACATAATACGATGATATTCAAACTTCATTTGTTTTTACAAGATGCGGGTTGCTAAGCAGCAAGATGCGTGTACAGTATTAGAAATGATAATGGGCTTTTTTCCCAAATAGGTGCCCACTTAAAAGTTGGAACTAAGTTTTATTAGACCTAAAATTTCGGGTCCTCGTTGTACAGTTTTTATCTAACAATAAGATTTCCCGTACGGTCACATGCTTTCATAAATCAATTACATGGTTATGAAGTGGACTTCTCATATCAAGTTACTTTGTACGCAACGCGCAAACCTTGAACCCTGTTAACTGCTATCTCAATATAAGATATTATTGGCGCATTACAAAACGTTACGAAACCGACTTTTATAACATGCAGCCATGATCACCATCGCTGCGGTAACGATATGTTGTAATGTCATCTGTACTGGCACTTCTGGTCATCCGCTTTCCTTGTGTTATCTATTACGAAGGCCTATCCTATTCCACGTGGCCTGTAAAGTCCTCTCGTTTCAGTGTGATGTGCTCACAAAACATTAGAGGTTATAGTACAGTCTAGCACAGCGTTTCTCAAACTATGGTCCGCGGACCACCTGTGGTCCTCGAGATCTGCCCTTGTGGTCCTTCAAAAAAGACAGAAGAAAAAATAAAATTCAAACGAATTGCGTATCATACTATAGCTGAAAACCTCACTTTGTAAATGACACATGGCAATCGCCTTTCACTTTTTCTCCCAGTACTGACATTTTATGAAATTTATTTACCCTGCCTGTCTATTGACTTCCCACTCTGATCTCAGCAACAAAAGAGGGATTTAAAGCACTATGAACGTGGTGTTCCTCGCTATCTTTTCCCTACACATCTGGCGCTGTGCCTGTAACCCAGCTAAGGACTACCCGAATTCATAATAGGACCGAAGTACCGAACCTTTTCATATATTTATGACTCTCTTAATAATTTGGCGTCACCCAGTCTGCACATTGAAATGGTCACGTACTGTACGTCGTACACCTATAATAAAACATGCAAAATTGCATCTTTACTTGTTGAAAATCGGGTATGTTTCTGCAATAATTTTTTATTTCTGTTTTTACAGATGACGATATAAGAAATTTTCTTCTATTAACATGAACTTAATTAATTAATACTAATATAAAATTAATTTAATTAAATTAATTTTTATTATTTCTACATTAAAATGTAAGTATACTAGTATTAAAATATGCTACTTAAGTGATAAATTTGCTTTCGAAGGGAACAAGAGTAAGATGGCCCGCGGAACTGTTCTGACTTAAAAAAGTGGTCCCCACTTCAGAAAAGTTTGAGAAACGCTGGTCTAGTATATACAGTCACGAAGCTCAATACGTAGAGATATGCATCTATAGATAGTTGCTAACCAGTAGGATCGCTACTATCGCTCATCACAGACAATGCGAAATAGTATCGGCACAGTCTATTGTTTCTAGTACCCTCAACAACTGAAGCTTCGTGACTGTATATACTAGACTGTGGTTATGGAATATTGTTGATAAATCGCGAAGGCGAAATGAAACCGTAGAAAGCATTTTGAAAGATATTTTTATGGGCGGAACGAGGGCCTAGAAATTAATACTTTAAACCTACTAACTATGATCTTAAACGTAAAAATTGTCACATGTACTAACAAATCGATAAAATATTACATTTAATTGAGTATAAATTTATGTTATTCCTTATAATTTGAAGCAGTACGAGTAGTTCACCAGAAGCCTTTTGGAATAAGGCAAAACCACGTTCTCTTTCTAACAGGATTCTGCGATAGCACATAAATCGATTATTCAATGTTTACGCATTTATGCTTATTCATAGCTCCGATAAAATTAAAATATGTTAATACACTCTATGTAAATGTATAAAAATGACAAAATAGTGATCTAAAAAAATTGTCTAAATAACAATAAATGAAATAATAACCATGCATTTCTATAATCTGAGGACTGTGATCAAGATTTATGTAGCACTTAGCAATATTTATGAAGCATAAATTAAAAGATGATAAATTTGCTCTAGAATATGCCATTAGGAAAGTCCAGGATAATAGAGAGGGTTTGGAATTGAGCGGGTTACATCAGCTGCTTGTCTATGCGGATGACGTGAATAAGTTAGGAGAAAATCAACAAACAATTAGGGAAAACACGGGAATTTTACTTGAAGCAAGTAAAGAGATAGATTTGGAAGTAAATCCCGAAAAAAACAATGTTTATGATTATGTCTCGTGACCAGAACATAGTACGAAATGGAAATATAAAAATTGGAAATTTATCCTTTGAAAAGGTGGAAAAATTCAAATACCTTGGAGCAGCAGTAATAAATATAAATGACACTCGGGAGGAAATTAAATGCAGAATAAATAAATGCCTGTTATTATTCGGTTGAGAAGCTTTTGTCATCCAGTCTCTTTTAAAAAAAGTGAAAGTTAGAATTCACAAAACAGTTATATTACCGGTTGTTCTGTATGGTTGTGAAACTTGGATTCTCACTTTGAGAGAGGAACAGAGGTTAAGGGTGTTCGAGAATAAGGTGTTTAGGAAAATATTTGGAGCTAAGAGAGATGAAGTTACAGGAGAATGGAGAAAGTTACACAACACAGAACTGCACGCATTGTATTCTTCACCTAACATAATTAGGAACATTAAATCCAGATGTTTGAGATGGACAGGGCATGTAACACGTATGGGCGAATCCAGAAATGCATATAGAGTGTTACTTAGAAGACCTGAGGGAAAAAGATCTTTGGGGAGGCCGAGACGTAGATGGGAGGATAATATCAAAGTGTATTTGAGGAAGGTGGGATTTGATGGCAGGGACTGGATTAATCTTGCTCAGGATAGGGGCCGATGGCGGACTTATGTGAAGGCGGCAATGAACTTCCGGGTTCTTTAAAAACAATTTGTAAGTAATTAAGTATGTCATCAAAATCCGGACCCTGGCGATAAGGGTAGCACGCTCAAACTGCCTCAGAAACTTAAGGTACGGTTGAGCGAGACAGATAAGTGCTTCAATTTCCCGCTGGAGTCGTTTCCAGATCCCTGGAGTTGTGCAAAGAACCATAATGTGTAAGAATCGTAAGAACAGATGAAAGCTGTGTATACACGAATAGAAAGTGACACGTTTCCTTGCGTCTCTCACGGATATGTTAATTGTCTATTGATAAACAACTTCACCGTCATCGCTAAGGTTATGTAGTTGTCGCTGAAAGCTAATTAGCGGTAATACAACGTAGATAAAACCAAGTATTACGAACTGTTAGCGCAAGCCAAGGAAAGATTACAGTATGATTATTTGTTATACATTATTTTCAATGTGCTACAAAATTCAAACATCTTGGAAAACAAATTGACAAATGACGACGTTACAACAGAAGTCAACTCCAGAATAAATATGAGAAATAACTGTTATTACGCTTTGAAAAAAAAAACAACTTCATTCTCGCTGCCTCAAAATAAAAACAAAATTTAAAAGAACATTTATGTGATTTTTTTAAAATTCTACAATTTTCATCCAAAAATTTATGAATTTTAAACTACATAAACGGGTCTACAATAGCATCATTGTATCCAGTCTTTCAATTCAAATTCTACAGAGACATCTGTCTTATCGTATGTGAACGATACCGTAAACATATAACGTTGTCTTTCAGATGTGATACAATTAGGGGAGAGTCGAGTAGTGTCGGACATCGGGTAGTATCGGACAGTGCGTTTCTTTCATCTACCACCATATGGTAGTACCACAGTCTACTATATACAGTCGCGAAGCTCAATATGTAGTAAAAATGCAAACATGGGTAGTTGCACACCACTAGGATCGCTACTACCGCCTCATCATCGCAGATCTCTCTCCTAGCAGACGTCAAAATATGTTACACTTTCGTTGTCGTGTTCTTTTGGAAAAATTAACACCTTCCTTCCATTATTGAAATATTAAATGCATAAAGTTAATTTATTATTTTAATGAAGTATATTAAATTCCACCATAAACTCGAAGATACCTGCAAGAAATAAGTTAATATAATTTTGTTTGTGCAAAACGAACTGAAATTTACTATAATAGCTCCAATCATTCAAGATTATAGCGATAATTAACTATGAAACCAATAAATAGTAATTTGCATTTCCTTTACAACAATAATAATGGAAATATGAATTAATGGGAGTAACTTACGTGTACCGGTACTTGTAGTGTAGGCTTACGTAGTTAACAAAGTGGGATGAGGTTAAGCAATAATAATCACACCAGAATTGGAAATAAAACGTGATCAATAAATATTATTGTAACAGACTTTTTCTACGCCTCTAGTAGAGCAACAAATAAAAATAACAACAAAATTAACAGCTATAATTAAAAACACATCCTTTGAAAAAAATAGGCCTAATAATCCCAAAGACGTTTTAATAATCCCACCTGAATTGAAAATAAAACGTGATCAATAAATTTCATTAAAACAAACTTATTTTTTTCTGCATCTTTAGTAAAATAACACATAAAAATAATAACAAAATTAATAGCTACAATTAAAAATATATCCTAACCTTTATTTCTCTGGAAATTTAGCAGTGAGAGAACTTTAACCGGTATCTAATGTCTTTTCGGTTAGACTGAAACATTTCATTGTGAAATTTAAGGATATAATGTATTCTAACAGTCACAAAGAACTTCAAAATTAAGAGTTTTGTTTCTGCACAGCATTCTTGTGGAAACCCAGGAACCTTTCTGAATCTTTCGGAAATCGGACAAAGGATAACTCTGGCCTCTTTCTCTTACTGTTGCTACAATTTATAGCACTACAAACGTCTCCTCCTTGTCCCATATTATTATTCAAATTATTATATTTTAGCCATTAACATTTTCATTACAACCAATAACGAACATTTCACAAGCATCAATGTGAAATATGCAACGAGCTAGCACTCGATAGAAATACGACACAGTCCAGTCGACCATGGACAGTCTATTGTTTCTAGTTGCTAACCGCTTGGAGCGCTTTATCACGAGATTTGCAAAAAAACACCCCAAGCTTCGCGACTGTATATAGTAGACTGTGGTAGTACCTGAATGACACGGTTACGTTTCTCTATGCGACATCACAGAAACGTAACCATGTCAATCAGGTACTATCATCGTGTGGTAGATGAAAGAAACTCACTGTCCGATATTACCCGACTCTCCCCTACATTCAGTTTTCCATCCTGAACCGAACCGGTTGATAAACATTTATGTTATACATATTCCATCAAGTTAAAATGTCTCTGAAATTACTGAACCTAGCAGACTTCAAACGTCAGCAACAATGTGATAAAATAGGTACCACACATGTCTCTGAAACTATGCAATGCTAAGATTGTAGTTAATAGCCTATATGATTTAAATTATAAAAATAACACTCCCTTTTCTTTAGTTTTGACATATGATACATTAATTATTACCAGTGGTGTTATTTTCATAATGTATTCGGGAAGTTCAGAGTTTGATCACAGAGATCGGTTAATCAGACTTGATTTTTTCTCAAGTCTTTCTGAGATAAAACCAATTACAAAATTGATATGTCATGCATTTTAAAAATTTGAATTTCAACTGTATTTTTTATTCATATTCCGAAATTATACAAATTATTTCAATATAATAATTGAATCATTAATTTCCCCACATGCCAATTTGAGAACATTTTTTTTCAGGAAGCACAGATAACTGATTATCTTCAAAAGCGTTTGGTATTTGAAGTGACTATTTTTATCAAAGCACAATAGTAAATTGTAGTGTCTGACATACATTAACTTCAAATTATTTCTTTAGTTTTTTTATGTCTGAATTATCTGGACATGTAGTGTTTCTGCAATTCACAACTGGTAACAATCATTTTATTTCTTTACAACAATTCTTAGGAGAAGAAGACGGAGGACAATTTTTTTTATCGTATAGAGAACTTTAAATGTATTATATGTTCAAGCAAATAAATTGAAAAAGTATACAAACATACAAAAATGCAAAATTATGTGAACAGTATATTTAATCCTTCAAAGTCCTTTAATCCTATAAAAGAACAAGAAAAACAAACTGATTTTTTTTTAATTTATAAAAAATTCCACGTGTCCTGGATTTGTGGTGTTCCAGCAATGTCCTACAATTCACTGTTTTTTTATAACTTATTGTTGCTGTGAAATGTACACTGAGCACTGGACGTGTGGGATTTCTGCACCACTTGGAAGGCCTTTGTATGAATATTTCAACCATATGGAAATCTGAATTAGAGGAAAATTGTGACTTGTGGGGATTTCTGCAATTCACGATTCAATTGATTACATTGTTAACAGCTGAGTTCTCTTTTTTAAGGGTTAGCCTTGCGCCATTTTGACTACGTGATCGAGAATCCAGATACAATGTCAATGCCTAGTGTTGTCTATTGTTAATTTAAACTCACGCGGATGAATGATGATGATGATGATGATGATAATAATAATAATAATAATAATAATAATAATAATAATAATAATAATAATAATAATAATATAACCAGTAAACAGTTTTCAAAGAGTATTAACCCTTGTAGTGGCTGAATGGTAAAACAACAGCCTGTTACAAGGACAACCAGAGCTTGAGTCTCGGTTTTACCTGGAGTTTTTCATGTGACAAATCCATAGTGACAGTGTTTCGGGCAAGAGGGCTATTGGTGTTTTTTTCTTTTTTGGAGTTCTTCGTTTCTCCAATATAGACCTATAGGTATTTACATTATTCCGTCAACTCCCCACTTCGTAATTATTCCACAGCAATCGGAAAAAAAGATATCCTGCGGAATGGTATTGATGGCTAACATGGGGAAAAAGTGAAAACCTGAGAAAAACTCCAAATGCGACTTTGTCCGTTACAAGTGTAATTATTGATTTAAAAAAAAATCTCAAGTCTTACCGGGACCCAAACCCGGACCGCTTGCGTGATAGGCAAAAGATCTAGATCACTGAGCCAAATCAGAGACTTAAAAGATCCGTGTAAGTTTCCAGACATAATAATCTGTAGCCACTATGAAGGTAGTTACTAAATTATTCGAAAAAATAAATAAATGGAGACAGTCCGGGCAGAGATTAATTTTGCAGTTGTAAAATCTGAAAATAAGGAAGTACCTGTAGTAGTTATTGAAAATGAAAATAATAAATTATACCGTAAATAAAATAATACAAATAATGTAAGCAGTTTATAATGTCTAAATAAGCATATAAGTTTATTTTGCAATAGATCTATAATTGGGAAAAAATAATCAGCTAAAACTTATGGCCATTTACGTGTTATCGACAAGTAAACTCGTTTTTTTACACGCGTTAACATCTGTGGTCATATCACGTCTATAGGATCTGTGGGGTATACCAGTAGGCCATTGTTACTCTTGTTGAGTTCCTGTTTCTCTTGTGTGTTGTAGATGGCTTGTGTTCATGTAACTGATTTTGTATTTTAACTTAATGTTTATGATATTGTGATATTGGTGATTGAGGCGGTGATGAATCATGGTATGTAAATTTCCAATCCGGGCATTTGCCTTTGTGACTGAGGGAAATCAATGAAAACATCAGTCAGATTGTTCGGTAACGGAGTTTGAACTCAAGACCTTCGGAATGTGAGTCTCCAACGTTACCGTCTGAGCCAACTCGCTCGAAAATTTTTGTTATTGGTGGCACTAAATCCAGTAACTTCACCAAATTCTATCTCCTAAGCTGCATCTACGCGCATACGCAAGCAATCTGGGAAGAATATTGAAAGAATCGAGTTCAAAACATACATTCAATTAAGATGCATGAAGATTTTGAATCTAGCCTACATGATGCATCGTTTTGAACGTCATCTTCACTACGTAGACCCTAATGTCAGATTCGAATCGCATGAACATCAGCCAGAAGAAGTACACTAGGAAAAAAGGAATATATATGAACCTTCTATCAGTTTTTATAAGGACAAATGCCATCTGGAATCCATCGTCATTACGGGACTAATGATAGGAGCCCGTGGGACCATACCCCGGTTCCTGATTGAGTCGGTAAATCTTTTGGCAACACTCAAAGGATCAATAGCTATTTTCAGGCATCATACATATGAACCATGACTTTAATTCGCATCTCCTTGACGTTACTTCGTTTATTATCATGTTTCAATCTAATTCAAATTGTTATTTTTCACTCTAACAACAATGTATCACTAAGCCTCAAGGCATTTACTCTATTTATTGTATCATGGTACTCTTTGTCAATGGCAACCTGTAGTGGTTACAGGGAGAAATAAATAAATATTAATTAATATTAAATATCAATCTTGCATGCATTGCTTGAATTCGTAAAGTTGAACCGTGTAGATGCACCTTAACGATCTTCATAACAATTATTTATCTTCGTGCGTTTGTTTCAATGCCTCCTGATTTTCAGGAAGCATGCTTTGGTACATTCAAATTCCGCGCCTTTCATTTCTCATAGTTGGTCATCCTGCATCAATAATACAATTTCACCAGTCACTGCAGACCGCAGCATCCGTGCGACTGCGAATCATGGATTGTTCGCGATTCACTATTCATATCATGACTGGCGGAGAGACTAGAGGGGGGCGTGGTAACGTAATCTTTTATGTACACAAATTACGAAATAGACAATAAAATGTGCAACTCATAGACATCCTGCAACACAACGAATCTTCGTCATCCCTATCATTCTGACATCGAAACTGAAGTGGTTCGTGTCGTCATATAACCTAGTATAAATTGAGCAGACAGGTTAATAGCTACCATGTATTCCACGACCTTGGTTAGAGCCCTCAGGGGAAGCTTGAATTCTTGTCACGTTAAAGAAGTGTTGAAGTGCTACGTGAACTCCAGTGTGAATAATTTCAGATACCACCATTGCATTATGTTGCCCGAGTGTGTTCCACAGTCACCAGACTTCTTTTTCCGTCAGGTACATACATTATCTTTTTGTATAGGCTATAATTTTAATTTAAATTAGAATTTAACTAATATGTACAATAAGTGGCAATGACAGTTGTGACATTGACTGTTACGCAGTTCCCAGACTTTAGACATAAGGAATTTATTTGTCACAAGTATTTAGTTGATATAAATTTTATTCTTTTCAGCTTTTTGACAAGGAAAGTAGCACTTACACATACCTTTTGGCAGATATCACTAGCAAAGAAGCTGTTATAATTGATCCTGTATTGGAACTTGCAGAAAGAGATGCCCAGCTCATCAAGGACTTGGGATTAAATTTGAAATATGCAAGTAAGTAAACAATAACTATTCATTGCAGAATAATTTCTAAGCTTATTTTTTATACCTAGAGAATTTAGATTTTTGTGTTTTTCCTGCCCCCCCCCTCCTAAAAAAATAACATAATCTTGAAATTTCTAGGTGTGCAATTAGCCCACTACCCAGGATGGAAAAAAAATCATGCTTTTGTCGATTAAAATCAAAATCAGTGATTTTTTATTTAAATCAGATTTTTTATCTCAATATCTTTTTTACTTCAGTCTTAAATACTTTTAATTAATTTTTAATTGTATTTATTGAAGTAAACAAGGTATTGTTAATAACAATTCACACTAATGACAAGTTAGACTTTTTTCAGTTTTAAGTTAAGAAAACATAGTTGAAACAAATTAAAACAGAAGCTCCACAACTGAATGCTCAGCCTAAAATACACAAGCCTAATATAGACCTCTAGTTAATTACACGTCTGCACCAGCATACAAGCTAACTAAATAGCCTACATGGAAAACATCGTCAAAAACAACATACAATTCACCAATCACACTGCAGTCAAGAGCAACACAGACCTAGTCAACCAGATCAAGAACAAACACATACCCTACAATTCAACACCGTAAAAAATAGCTCGTTACGAATCCCTACAATACATCAGCTTCTTGTCTATGCGGATGATGTGAATATGTTAGGAGAAAATCCACAAACGATTAGGGAAAACACGGGAATTTTACTGGAAGCAAGTAAAGGATAGGTTTGGAACTAAGTCCCGAAAAGACAAAGTATATGATTACCGGTATGTCTCGTGACCAGAATATTGTACGAAATGGAAATATAAAAATTGGAAATTTATCCTTCGAAGAGGTGGAGAAGTTCAAATATCTTGGAGCAAAAGTAACAAATATAAATGACACTCGGGAGGAAATTAAACGCAGAATAAATATAGGAAACGCCTGTTATTATTCGGTTGAGAAGCTTTTCTCATCTAGTCTGCTGTCAAAAAATCTGAAAGTTAGAATTTATAAAACAATTATATTACCGGTTGTTTTGTATAGTTGTGAAATGTGGACTCTCATTTTGACAGAGGAACAGAGATTAAGAGTGTTTGAGAATAAGATTCTTAGGAAAATATTTGGGGCTAAGAGGGATGAATTTACAGGAGAATGGAGAAAGTTACACAACACAGAACTGCATGCATTGTATTCTTCACTTGACATAATTAGGAACATGTTGTTGTTGTTGTTGTTGTTGTTATCATCTAATGCCGGGCTTTGGCAACGAAGCCATTAGCGGTCTTGCTCTCCAATATTTCTCTGTGGTGGATCCATCAGGTTAGAACTTCACAGGTTATGAGATGATCTTCAGTCATTTCTTCTTATTTGTTGCATAGAGGGCAATTTGGATTTGTGTAAATTCCTATTTTATTCAAGTGTTTGGCCAAATAATCGTGTTCTGTAAGCAGTCTGAATTTTGCTACTGCAGATTTACGTGGGATTTCTGGAATAATTTCTGTTTTTTTTTTTTTATTAAAATGCTCCATTTTTTTATCTTTGGCTTTGGTACATAGTGCTTGGTTTTGCTTGATTTTATATTTATTTTTAATTAGTCTTTTGATGGATGTAAAAGGTAGGCTTGTATTTGTATTCTGAATTAAATTGGATCCTTTTTTGGCAATAAAGTCAGCAGTTTCATTTCCAGCAATTCCGCAATGTGCAGGTATCCATTGCAATTGAATTCTTTTCTGTAGTTTTTGAAGTTGTTGGATCATTTTGTGACATTCTTTAATTTGGATTGACATCATTTTATATGAATTTATTGCATATAATGCTGCTTTAGAATCAGAGAGAATGACAGCATTTTGAAATTTATCTATTCTGTACAGTAGGTGTTGGAGTGAGATATGAATAGCCATTATTTCCACATCAAAATTTGTTGTATGATGTCCTGCTGGTTGATAAAATGAGAACGCACATGTAATTCCTGATCCTGAGTTGTTATCGATAGTAGATCCATCTGTGTAGATATGTAACCATTCTTCTGTTGGGTATCTATTGTTCACAGCTTCTAATGCCAGTGCTTTTAGTACAGGTTTGGAAGTTTCAGATTTTGTAACTGGTTCTTCTAAATCTAGTTGAATGTTAATTGGTTCGAAGGTTAGAGGGTTTTCTCTGCTTAAAATGTTTTCTTTAGATTTAGGGAGATTTAATTAGGAACATTAAATCCAGACGTTTGAGATGGGCAGGGCATGTAGCACGTATGGGCAAATCCAGAAATGCATATAGAGTGTTAGTTGGGAGGCCGGAGGGGAATAGACCTTTGGAGAGACCGAGACGTAGATGGGAGGATAATATTAAAATGGATTTGAGGGAGGTGGGATATGATGATAGAGACTGGATTAATGTTGCTCAGGATAGGGACCGATGGCGGGCTTATGTGAGGGCGGCAATGTACCTCCGGGTTCCTTAAAAGCCAGTAAGTAAGTAAGTACGTAAGTAAGTAAGTAAGTGGGAGAATGAGTAGCTGGACTTGATTACTATAATGAATGTCCTCGAGGTGTACTTTACATTTGCAGCTCATGTTGTCATTTTACTATGTGGCTCAACACAGTGTATGTATTTCCAGTGAACACACACATGCATGCGGACCACGTGACGGGCACTGGGCTCCTCAAGAAGTTGCTGCCTGGCTCCAAGAGTCTGATATCCAAGTGTAGTGGGGCACAGGCTGACGTGTATGTCAATGACGGACAAGCCGTGGAGTTCGGGCGCCACAAACTGGAAGTGCGAGCTACACCTGGACACACAAACGGTATGATATGCAGTTCATTCATTCGTAGTTTTCTGCCCGATGGCATGTCCTTCACTGCAAACCCAGCACTCTCCAATCTTCTGTTTTTCTCGCCTTCCTCTTATCTCCACATACAATCTACCGGGTGGTGACTTGGAACACCACCTCAAGGTTTTCAATGTTTTGTTATGTTAGCACCCCTATAGTCCCGTCACTCTAATTCCCAGCAGCCAATCACGTTGCAGGTCGGCTATGTTTAAACATGTGCATCTTGTGATTCGCTGAGGAAGATGTTAAGCACTTCCTAATGCTGGATAAATACTTAACATAATCGCCCGCCATTTTGGCTCTTTCGTTGGCATTCGCAGAAAGCACACAAGGACGTTATTTCCCGCTCAGTTATTTGCTGAATTACAGTGCGTTTGATTTATTATCATAGGAGCTACGACATGATAATGTTTAACGGTGTGGCAAATAGATTCCTCGTCTGGTAGCTCGGCAACGAAAGAACAAAAATGGCGAACGATACTACCTACCTAGACTTTATAGAGCCTTCACTTCCTAAGACTTAAGCAAAGAGGCGGAGTCACGCCGGGAATAACAGCGTCGCAACTTTAATTAATTTAGAAGAAAATGTCATTAAAGTTCTTCTCAATATAAAAAAAAAACACCAAAAGGAATTGTGATGAGCTTTCTGATGTGTCATTGTACCCTTAGAAAAATAGGCGTAGGATGTGATTGTTGATAACAAAAATCTCAAGTATAGACTTGGAGAGCTAGAAGAAGAGAACACTTGACATGTACCGCAGTCTATGATTGTAAGTCATGAAATCTCAGAAGATATCAGTTTTATAAATCTGGAGCAGAGATTACAACAGATTATGACAGTTTCAGAAACTGGTTTAGATTTCTAAGTTCATTGTTTGGATTCTTCTGTAATCTTCTTCTTCTTCTTTTCTATAGGCATAAGCCTGTTTGTTTACACACACTACATCAATGATGATTACGTCTCATTCCATCTCTTGAGAGGTCTGCCCACTTCTCTTTTTCCTCTAGGGCGCAGGTTCTTTGCTGCCTTAATAAGTCCCGTGCTGTCAGTTCTATCCACATGGGAGCTCCATTCCCTTTTTCTCGTTGTGATGAAAGTCCCAACATCTATAATATTGCATTCCTTCCTCACATCCTGGTTCCTAACTCTGTCAAATCTTGTTTTGCTTACTATTGCTCTTAAAGTATTTATTTCTGCTGTTCTCATGAGCTGTTTCCTTTGGCTAGTATCTGTCTTGTATCCGCACCATACAGTAGCGTGCAAATTAATCCGAACAACGTAATTACTTATGCAAAAACACTCAAACTGGATAAAAAAAGGATCTAAGACATACCTCAGTAATCTATGTGGCCTCCCTTGTTCCTAATAACAGCTCTGAGACGATTTGGCATGGATTCCACTAATTTTCCACAAATATTCATTTCTTCATCGCGAAACCATACACCAATGAGGGCAGAAATCATCTTCTCCTTTGTAGAACAATCCATTTTTTGCATTCTTCTTTTGCAAATTGACCACAAGTTCTCAATGGGGTTGATGTCGGGTGAGTTGCCTGGCCAGGGAGTACCTGAATATTCTTCTTGTTGAAGAATTCTGTAGTTTTCGAGACGTATGGCATGGTGCCAGGTCTTGTTGGAACACACCTCTGCCATCCGGAAATGATTTTTGCAGCTGGGGTACGATTCTGGTTTCCAATAAGTGAATATATTTGTCAGAATTCATCATTCCCTTGATAGGTATTAATGCTCCAGGCCCTTCATGTGTAAAACAACCCCAAAACATTACTTTAGGGGGTATTTGGGTTCTTGTTGGAGATGAGCTGCTGTTAATTTTTCGGATCCTTTCCGTGCGTAAGAAACACGGTGGCCGTGGACCTCGAAATGAGACTCATCGGAAAAAAGTACATTCTTCCAGTCATTCACTGTCCAGTGTTGATGTAATTTTGCCCACATTAAGCGTTTTTGCACATAACAGGGGTTAGCAGTTGCTTCTTAATAGGCTTACGAGCCCTTTGTCCAGCTTCCAAAAGCCTACGCCGCACTGTTGTGACGTGAATATTCGCCCCAGTGGTAGCCATTAACTCGCGGATCAAGTCGACAGCAGTTAGTCTAGGATTTAATTTACTTTTCCTGACAATTAAACGATCATCTGCAGGTGAAGTCTTCCTTTTCCGCCACAGTTTCCTTTTTCTGGGGTGTGATGGATCCAGTCTCCCTGTATCGTTTTATGATCGAATTAACAGTAGCCAAACCGATGTGACATTCTGCAGCAATTTGCCTCTGTGTCATAGAAGAATGCTCTGCTAATGTTATAATTTTAGATCGTTTTCGTGGAGTTGTATCCATTTGTGAAGACGACAGAATGTACACAGGATTGCAGTATTAAGTCTTCAACACAACTGAAATGCTTATAAGTACAAAACGACAGGCAAAATGTCACATGTTATAAAAAAAATAATGACAGACCTTCAACAATGGAATTACACGTACTACAGATGTCAATTAAAGCGGTATGAGCAGCTGTGAGGCCAGCAATGACAGAAAATGTAAAAATATGTCGTGATCGGATTAATTTGCACGCTACTGTATGTATTATTGGTCGTACACATGTTTTATAAATTTTTACTTTACTTTCTATGTTTAGATATTTGTTTTTCCAGATGACATCTCGTAAGTATCCTGATATTCTCGATGCTTTAAAAACCTGAGTTCTTACTTCATCAATCAATCTACGAGAACTAGAAATGTATACCCCAAGATATTTAAAATCCATAACTTGTTGTATAATTTTCCCATTAACTTCCAGCTTACATCTTATTGGGTTCTTAGATATGCACATACATTTAGCTTTATTTGTAGAAATTTCCATATTAAATTTTTCTGCTGTTGTCACGAATCGATGAAGTAATCGTTGAAGTTCATCCTCTGTTCTGGCAACCATAACTGCGTCATCAGCATAACATACTATGTTAAAATTTTTATTTCCCATCTGGTAACCTGGAAGACACTTTAAATTTTGTATAATTTTATCCATTATCAGATTAAACAATAAAGGACTTAGAGAATCTCCTTGTTTTATTCCTTTTGCACACTTAATACCTTCCGTAAATTTCCCATTTATAGAAATCTTTGTTTCAGAATTTGTATTCATATCCTTTATCAAATTTATTACTGTTCTTGGAATTTCTTTCTCTTGCAAGATTTCTACCATATCTTATAATTTAGCTCTATCAAAGGCTTTTGTCAAATCTATAAAACATAGAAAAGCAGGTTTCTTCTGTAATCTCTTTCAGAAATGACCCTTCATTCATTGCTCTAGGCGTGGACATAGTTTTGTAAATTTCCAGTCTCATCTATTTTCTTGTTTTATTAATGCTCTCTGATTGGAATTAAAATAATTTGAAATATAGCTAATTTTTTGTTAAATATTCTTCACCAAAAAATGAAAAGGGTTATGTAGTAACTGACAATTGTGTATTTTACCCACAGGCTGTGTGACGTACGTAATCCACGAGCAAGGACTGGCCTTTACAGGAGACACGTTGCTGATCAGGGGTTGTGGTCGGACAGACTTTCAGGAGGGCAACCCCAAGACCCTGTTTGACTCCGTTCACAACAGGATATTCTCACTTCCTGATAACTTCAAACTCTACCCAGCCCATGATTACAAAGGTCAGCCAGCTTTGTTTTCGGTTCTAACAGTAAAAAAATTTCATAATATCAAGTATTCAACTGGTATTCTTTGTGGCAGTGTTCGAATTGAAACCCTTTGACGACCTTTCGTCGTCAATATAATTCTGTTATACCTGTGTGATGGAAGACACATTCATGAATTCCTTGCACTGAAGAAGATGGTCCTTTCTCATAGTTGTGGATAATTCGTTGCATAAGATGCAATGGGGGAATCTAGTAAGAATAGTCGACCTGGTTGGCGAGTTGGTATAGCGGTGGCCTTCTATGCCCAAGGTTGCGGGTTCGATCCCAGGCCAGGTCGATGGCATTTAAGTGTGCTTAAATGCGACAGGTTCATGTTAGTAGATTTACTGGCATGTAAAAGAACTTCTGCAGGACAAAATTCCGGCACATCCGGCGACGCTGATATAACCTCTGCAGTTGCAAGCGTCGTTAAATAAAAAAAAAAACATATAATCTAGTAAGAATAGTCTATGCAAATGTGCTGCCAAACAATCATATCCAGTCTACATTCGAAAGACTGCTACTGCATCTCTCCTGGTTCCTCAGGGATGGCGTTTGAGTTGTTGTGGTATGATAAGATAGTTCTGTCCCTCTAAAGCACTGTGGTAACTTTCTTTGCGAGAGAGTCTACAACTTAATTCTCAGTAATGCCACAGTGTGCAGGATTCCACTAGAGGACGATCTTTTTTTTTTTTTTTTTCAAGTTTCCGTAGTGTTGGGCAAAACAACTACGGCAAAATTGAAGAATGTTACGAAAGACTCTGGTATTTATTTATTTATTCATTCAGTCATTTATTAATTTGTCCATAAAAGAGTTAAAAACCATAGAACTCGTCAAAGAAAGAAAGCAAAACAATAATAATTAAAATAGAAAACAATAATTAAAATAGATAAAATCACAATGAATATTTAAACCCACACGTATTTCATCTAAATTATAGGAACAGAGATTTGGAAAAATTCTTTTGATGTATCTTTTAAAACACCTAAAATCATTCATATTTTTAATTTGATCAGGCAAAGCATTATCTGTTTTTAAGCCATAGATCATATACATTTTGTTAAAACTTGATAATCGCTGTGCTGGAATACTAAAGTTATCCTTAAAACGAGTGTTTTATTAATGAAAATTAATATTTCGATAAAAATGGTTCTTATTGGAATGTATTAATTCCATAAGCTTAAAAATATATAAGGCACAAACTGTTCATCAATCAATCTTCTTAATGTATCCAGTTGTTTGCTGACAACATAAAGTCCACTATAGTCCACTGTAGTCTATTCAGTTTTTGTTTTTCACGAGAAATGAGGGGTATTTTGATCGGTGTTCATTATAGATGCCTGTTGCTAGTATCAGAAATGTGAAATCGATGTAGGTACAATTGTGAGACAATGTGATTTGTTCTGGCTCTTGTTAAAAATGTTGTTGTTGTTTTCTAATGCCAGGCGTTTGACAATAAAGTCATTTGACCTCTTGCACTCCAATATTTTTCAAAGATATTATCATGGCCAGCCACTGAAGCACAGATTTTGAGGTGTTCCGAATCCATTTCTTGGTTTGAGTTGCACAATGGGCAGTTAGGAGACTGATATATTCCAATTCTGTGCAGGTGTTTGGCCAAACAATCATGGCCTGCTTGTTAAAAATGTTTGAACATGTCTGGGCAACATTTCAATGGATACCTAGTCATTGTGGTATACCTGGAAACGAGGTGGTCGATAATATTGTAAAACAGGCAACATATTTGCAACCGAGACCTCTTCAAGTGATATCTCTATCCAGTGCTTTTGCTTGAGTAAAGTCTCATTTTATAAACCTATGGATCAACAATTGGCTCTCTTCTGACAAAGGAAAAATTTTACAGTCTGTACAAAAGAAACCAAATAAACTGTTAAAATATTAAAACTCTTAAAATATTCCCTACGTAATGTACGATTACCAACACCTTCCATGCATCTCACAACATGCTTCTGAGAAATAAAAACATCACTATCTTCTGACTTGACCCCCAGAAGCATATACTATGTGATAATCTCGATTCTACTTCGGCATAATAGAAGGACTGAATGGTTCTATGATACAAAAAAGATCTCAAATTTCTAATTTGGTAACAGACAATATTAATTTTCTGAATTAGGTGTGAACACTGTAATTTCCAATTCAATTGTTCGTCAAATATTAGGCCAAGAAATTTAGTTGAATGTGACTGGCACACTTGCACACTTGTATGTACACAAACATCAGAAAGGTCAAGGCATTCGTGTTCGTGTTCCCAGTTATACTATATGGATGTGAGATATCTGCAATAGAAAGAAATAGGACAGCTTCGAACTGTGAACTTAGACACAGTCTCTGTGAGTTACAGGAATGGACTAGGAGAACAGATGCATATATGTTGAAGTAGATACACTCCAAAATATTCCAAGGACATTAGTTACAAAACATTTAAAAAATCCAACAAAAAATGAAAGATAAAAGTTAAATTTTTTTTCCCACCATGTTAATAACGTCAAAAGAAGTGCTTATACAAATTTTGGCCACTCGACCGCAATTATGAGGCCATCCAGAAAGTGATTATCCCTGGGGCCGTTTATAGAAAAAAGCACAATTGCATGGAAATATTTATTGAAACAGATGCAACAATTGTTGCGATATTTTTGTCAACATATCCCCTATTGGAATTGAGACATTTGTCACATCATGGGATCAATTTTTGTGTCGTAGAAGTCAGCCGCCTCAGATCAGAACCAGCATTTGAGTGCATGTGTACCTCTCTCTGTCGATCCCATGATATGAGAAATGTCTCAGTTCCGATGGAAAATATGTTGAAAAATAGCTCAACAATTACTATGTCTGTTTCGATAAATTTGTCCAATAAAATTGTGTTTTTTTTCTGTTAATGGCCCCTGGCGAACTTATTTTTTACGGCCCTCGTAATTGCGGTCAAATGGCCAAAATTTGTATAAGCACGTCTTTTGACATTATTAATATAGTGGAAGAAATAAAATTAACTTTTTTATCTGCCCCCATCAGAACGTTTGCTTGTCAGTTCGATTATTGATTGGACATGATTGCCTTACAGAATATGTCTTCAGAATTAAACTGAATGACTAACCATTGTCTAAAGATCAGATTACAAGTTAAAATAAAGAACATATATTGAAGTGCAGTCAACTTGATAGTGATAAACAGAACAATGATAATTTGATAGTTTTGTATTGGGAAGCTAGAGAGAAAATGATTAATATCGATATTCCAGATAGCCACTAGCAACCAATCAACCAGGGGCGGCTTTTGAAGAGGGGCTGCGGAGCTGCAGCACCCCCAGACATTTGTGGCTCCTGTCTCGTTTTATGTTATGAAATACATTTATTATACAGTCTCTATTTAGCGGCTCGAATTTTTTTTAAAATTTCGCTCTCAATGACATGCACGCAATCGTTAGTGAAGTCACTTCCTCCCCTGGTGCTGCCAGAGCGAAACCAGAGACAAGGACTATAGGGTGAAGCCACTTCCTCCCCTGGAGCTGCCAGTCTCGTCTCGGATGCTTTGTGCGTTAGTTTTACCCCTCCCCCTGCTGCCTCTGACCGTGAATCCAGAGTTTCCAGGAGCTGCAAATTTTGCAGCAGTTTGTCAGTAGCGCGCAGTTTTAAATACATTTTCTTTAATGTTGTGAGTATAACAAGTGCAACAATGTTTAATTCTGTACAGTATTTACAGTCTATTCAGTTCAGCACCTTAACAGTTCAGGAGAAATGCGAAATTAAGTGCCCATCAGTTGAATCTCATAATGGAAAGAGCCGCTAAACAAAATACAAAGGCTCGCATATTTTTTTATCCAGTATCCCTGCTTTATTCTCTCGATCTCCACACAGTCTGCATTAGATTAATGTGTTTCAAAGACAATTCCATCAGCTGGGGCAACAAGATAGAGTTTTAAAATAAGAACAGTAAATGTTGTTCATGAGAAGAAGGAGCCATTGCTAGAATGTTTTCAAACCATAATGGAATCTGAAACATCTAACATCACAATAAATAAGGCAAGCGCCCTGGTGCGTACTCCAGAATATCCTGAATTCAATTTCTGGCTCAGTTATTTTTTTCATTTATTGATGTATCATGTATATATATTATACAACCAACTACAACATCGCCAATTAGATATTTCTAAGGTTCAAATCTGCATATAAAAAATTAAATTATGGTTTATTTAACGACACTCGCAACTGCAGCGGTTATATCAGCGTCGCCGGTGTGCTGGAATTTTGTCCGCAGGATTCTTTTAAATGCCAGTAGATCTACTGACATGAGCCTGTCTCATTTAAACACAACTTACAAGATAAGGCGCATGGAACTAATCTTTAAATAAAGTAAGTTGCTTGGTTTATTTTTGTATGCAGCCCCCCTTAATTCAATACCCACGAGCCGCCACTGCATTCAACCAACCATATTGGAAAAGAATGTGAACATTTTTCAGCTAGTCATCCATCCTATCTGCTAGTCTAGAAAATTGAGATAAGACTGCATTGACCATGTCTGGAGGCTTTTGTAACCAGCAAAACAACTTAGGACCATATCTTACTGGAAAGAGAGTAATTATAAATGTCAAAGGAAGCCACTGTCCTTCTTCTCGTTGCTTTCGAGATGCCAGGATACAAAATAGTGCTTGATGATGCATTAGTCATTCGTGTAATAATGTGTTCCATGTTCTATTGTATTCTGCACCTCGCCTCAAGAAATATGATCGTGTGAGATGGGTGACTAGTCATGACACATTGTTGTCAGTCTTATTTGTTTCTGGCAGCTCTGTGAATGTTTGCCAGTAAACATCTCCACATCTGGTTATTCTAAAATAAATATGATGTAGAACAGCCTAGATAAACATTTATCTTTGCCTTCCCATGCCTGTAGGTTTAGGAAGTAACTGCCTCGGGTTTTGATTGCTTCGTGTTTCCATTTCCAATCATGTAAACGTATCAGCATTCCAAGAAACATAGACAAGTTTATACACACAACTCAAACATATTTATGTAATGTATTGCATTGAACATAGGGACTTCATGAATTCTCTGTGTTACACGTGTAGCATGGCTGCAAAAGGGTATCTGTCAGATACAGGGGGGAGAGCCCTTAATCCTTCCCATTGAAGGCTTTAAGGAACCAACCTGGACAAATACCCAACGTCCCATCCCTACCTTCCCGTGGTGCAGCTGTTAGTAAGCATAATTTTACAAGCTGAACTAAAGGGAGGGGCTACTCATCAATTAGCACTGGTCAGCTTGATGAGTTAATGACTGAATTTGGTATAATTTTCCTCTATTCAATACCTAATTCCCTCTTCACCCTTTCCTATCCAGTCCTCTGACTGAACTCTTACTTTCTTCGACCCCGATGGCATTAGACCATTCGAGGCCTAGGGTTGATTTCCTTTCCTTCCTCCTCTTTCTAC
>JAJSOF020000031.1:105275168-105292128 GCA_025594305.2 Periplaneta americana | reverse complement strand
CTAAAGAAAAAGGTATTTTACAAACAACTTCAAATTAGTGTAACTCTGAAAATATTGAGATTAGGACAAATGTTTATATGACATCTTTGGCTCAGAATGTCTTCAGAAATAAACTCCGTAAGTAGCAGTAAATCCTCGTGAATTACGCTGTATATCTTATCAAGAATGTGCGGAGATATGGTAGGATAAAAATATTGAAAGTATTGACATTCTGGTACACAGGTTTGTGAAAGACAGCCTGATAAGAAGAAGCCCGAAATTACTCATCTGTGTATTAAATTTTGTGGCATGTTTGAACTCACTTTGAGAAAATATTGTGACAGCAACGTGAGATTCGAACTCACGACCAGCGTCCCGCAAGAGAGCAGATCGCGCGGGCTCCACGAAGCACTGAGGGACGGCGCGCGGCGGAGAGAAGAGAGGGGAAAGGGCCTATGCGCGAGGGGAGGCTGTGCACGCAACTGCTGCTTACGGAGTGAAGGGGGAATAGACCTTCCCGACTCTTCCAGAAGCCCGTCGAAGTGGAAAAATCGCGAATTCGAAGTTTCTCGGTTACATTGCTGTGGTTATAAATTACGGACGCGAAGGAGTGTGTGTGTGATTCATGATTAGTTCAGTGAGTAAGCCAGTGAACAGAGCAAGCTAGCCAGTCTTGTGTACCGGAGTTCGACTCGAGTGTGCGTCCACAACTGTGTCAGCATCAGAAGGCCTGAGTTCGAGTGCAGTGGACCGCAGTTGGAGGGACCTGAGTTCGAGTACAGTGGACTGTCTCTGAAGGTCTGTGGTTCGAGATACTGTGAACCTGAGTGACTGAGCTAGAAGAACTGTGAACTGAGAACTGATAGTTCTGATTTGTAAATATTAGTTAAGATTAACAGTTCATTGTTGCCGAGAGCGTTTAAGGTGAATTGTAGAAAGGAATTATTATTGTTGAGTTGAAATAAATTTACAATATGATGAAAAGCAAAATCTCCGAAACTATGGAAGTTTTCTAGGAACTTGTGGATTGTGTTCCTAATATCGACAACAAAAAAGAATCTTAACGATCCTCTAAAATCATCTAAAATCAATTCTTTGGCTGCATGCAACATGTGTTGTTGTTGTTTTCTAATGCCAGGCGTTTGACAATAAAGTCATTTGACCTCTTGCACTCCAATATTTTTCAAAGATATTATCATGGTCAACCACTGAAGCACAGATTTGAGGTGTTCAAATCCATTTATTGGTTTGACCTGCACAATGGGCAGTTAGGGGACTGATATGGAGTGAAATGGCAAGTTGTAGCCGATTTAAGTGAACACCATATTTTTAACGTTTGGTGGCTACTTCATTCACACACAACCCCCAGAATGTCTGAGGACCACACCTGCTGTTGGTCGACGGGTCCATTGGACCTAGCTGGGAGATCTTGTTGATCACCAGCTTTCCATCCTTAAGCCACTGGAGGACGATTTTAGAGCCATAGCAGGTCAGCACTAGGAACAGAAAAGTAGAAAGGGGAGGAAGGAAAATGAAATGAACCCCTAGGCTTCGAATGCTCTAATGCCGTTGGGGTCAAAGAAAGTAAGAGTTCAGTCAGAGGACTGGATAGGAAAAGGTAAAGAGGAATTAGGTATGGAATAGAGGAAAATTATACCAAATTCAGTCATTAACTCATCAAACTGACCAGTGCTAATTGATGAGTAGCCCCTCCCTTTAGTTCAGCTTGTAAAATTATGCTTACTAACAACTGCACCACGGGAAGGTAGGGATGGGACATTGGGTATTTGTCCAGGTTGGTTCCTTAAAGCCTTCAATGGGAAGGATTAATGGCTCTCCCCCTGTATCCGACAGATACCCTTTTGCAGCCATGCTACACGTGTAACACAGAGCATTCATGAAGTCCCTATGTTCAATGCAATACATTACATGTTGTTGTTTGTTGTTTTCTAATGCCAGGCGTTTGGCAATAAAGTCATTTGACCTCTTGCACTCCAATATTTTTCAAAGATATTATCATGGTCAGCCACTGAAGCACAGATTTTGAGGTGTTCCGAATCCATTTCTTGGTTTGAGTTGCACAATGGGCAGTTAGGGGACTGATATATTCCAATTCTATGCAGATGCTTAGCCAAACAGTCATGGCCTGTTGCCAATCTAAATGCAGCTACAGACGATTTTCGTGGTAAATCGGGAATTAACTGTGGATTATGATGCAGAGAGTTCCATTTTTTCCCTTGGGATTGAGTTATCAAATTTTGTTTGTTGAAGTCTAAGTATGTAGATTTAATAAGTCTTTTCACAGAGTAATACGTAGATTTAGTAACAGGTCTGTAAGTAGCAGTGCTGCCCTTCTTTGCTAAAGCATCCGCATTCTCGTTTCCCAGGATTCCACAATGGGATGGTATCCATTGGAATACAATTCTTTTATTGAATGATAATAATTGAGAGAGCATTTTAGTTATTTCTGCTGTTTGAGATGAAGGTGTGTGTTTAGAGACTATTGATAGAATAGCTGCTTTGGAGTCTGACAATATAACTGCATTCCTAAATTTATTCAATTCAATATCCAATACAATGGCCAACACCTTCCTAGGACTTATGAATCCAAATATCTTGGAGTTATTTTCGATAGTAAGTTAACATGGAGCAACCATTTGAAATACATATCTGAAAAAGCTCGTAAAAGATTCTCCCTTCTAAAAAGACTAGCAGGAAAGAAATGGGGATGTCTAGGAATACTTTGAACACTACATACAAAATGTTTATACAGCCAGTGCTGACATACTGCGGAGAAATTTTAATTACTTCACCTTTCATAAACGACATAGAATATGTTCAAAACCAAGCTCTCAGACTCATTACTGGTGGAATCAAAACAACTCCAATAGATTCTATGAGATTCCTATTAACAGCATCAAAATGACAATACAAGAAAAAGCACTGATTCAATATGAAAACTTATCAGATTACCAGGTAACAATTGGCATTCATACAGTCCTCTTTGTAGATTGAAAACTCAAAAAGTTTCATATCCACTGTTCAAGAATTAAAACAGAAAATCAATATCCCGAATTTAAAAGGAAACTTACAAATTAAACTAAACCCTTTAACTCTATTAAATATAGATATAATCTACATTTAACAGAAGAAATACTGAAATCAGAAGTAAACACTGAAATGCTGAAACAATTGTCTTTAGAGACAATTAATATTAGGTACCCTCCATAAAACTGGCTTCATTTATACACCGATGGATCCTTGATCTGCAGGGAACAAGGTGCCGGTGCAGGTGTTACGTGCTGTCTCTTCTCTCTTTATAGATATCTTGGATATGGAACAACAAGTTTTGATGGTGAAATCATTGCAATACATTACATAAATATGTTTGAGTTGTGTGTATAAACTTGTCTATGTTTCTTGGAATGCTGATATGTTTACATGATTGGAAATGGAAACACGAAGCAATCAAAACCCAAGGCAGTTACTTCCTAAACCTACAGGCATGGGAAGGCAAACATAAATGTTTATCTAGGCTGTTCTACATCATATTTATTTTAGAATAACCAGATGTGGAGATGTTTACTGGCAAACATTCACAGAGCTGTCAGAAACAAATAAGACTGACAACAATGTGTCAGGACTAGTGGTGCTGTCACCCATCTCACACGATCATATTTCTTGAGGCGAAGTGCAGAATACAATACAACATGGAACACATTATTACACGAATGACTAATGCATCATCAGGCACTGTTTTGTATCCTGGCATCTCGAAAGCAATGAGAAGTAGGACAGCAGCTCCTTTGACATTCATAATTACTTTCTTGCCTCTCTTTTCCAGTAAGATATAGTACATCTTAATTACACAACTTTTAACACTGTATCACTTCGGAATATGTATGATAAGACTTTCCTGCGTTAAATTTCAACGTACCTCTTTTACATGTTTCGACCTATTTATGGGTCATCTTCAGAACTGGTCGTTGTTGGTCTTGGCACCACTTGTTCTGTTTCCTGTGAGGGTGTGTTCCTGTGGTATAGTGTAGAGTCGAAGAGTGTGTGTGTTTTGAAGTTGAGTTGTGTGTTGAGAATTTCGTTGGGGTGTGTTTTCGTGTGTCTGTATATTTCATATTGTTGTAGTGTATTTAGTTTCTGGCTTTTTGGTTGGATGTGCAGTATTTCCATGTCTGTGTTGATGTCTCTGTAGGTGTGGTTAGCATTTGTGATGTGTTCTGCATATGTGGAGGTGTTTTGTAATTTTGTTATGGCTGTGATGTGTTCTTTGTAACGTGTTTGAAATGATCTGCCTGTCTGTCCTATGTAGAACACACAAACAACACAAACAAACAAATACAACCACACAGGCGTATACAAACTCAAATGTAACACCTGCAACAACTTCTACATAGGACAGACAGGCAAATCATTTCAAACACTTTACAAAGAACACATCACAGCCATAACAAAATTACAAAACACCTCCACATATGCAGAACACATCACAAATGCTAACCACATCTACAGAGACATCAACACAGACATGGAAATACTACACATCCAACCAAAAAGCCAGAAACTCAACACACTAGAACAATATGAAATATACAGACACACGAAAACACACCCCAACGAAATTCTCAACACACAACTCAACTTCAAAACACACACTGTCTTTGATTCTACACTATACCACAGGAACACACCCTCACAAGAAACAGAACAAGTGGCGCCAAGACCAACAACGACCAGGTCTGAAGATGACCCAAAAATAGGTCGAAACATGTAAACGAGATACGTTGAAATTTAACACAGGAAAGTCTTACCATACATATTACGAATAAGATATGGTCCTAAGTTGGTTTGCTGGTTACAAAAGCCTCCAGACATGGTCAATGCAGTCTTATCTGAATTTTCTAGACTAGCAGATAGGATGGATGACTAGCTGAAAAATGTTCACATTCTTTTCCAATATGGTTGGTTGATTGGTTGCTAGTGGCTATCTGGAATATCGATATTAATCATTTTCTCTCTAGCTTCCCAATACAAGCCTACTAAATTATTATTCTTCTGTTTATCACTATCAAGTTGACTGCACTTCAATATATGTTCTTTATTTTAACTTGCAATCTGATCTCTCCACAATGGTTAGTCATTTAGTTTAATTCTGAAGACATATTCTGTAAGGCAATCGTGTCCAATCAATAATCGAATTGACAAGCAAATGTTCTGATGGGGGCAGATAAAAAAGTTAATTTTATTTCTTCCACTATATTAATAATGTCAAATGAAGTGCTTATACAAATTTTGGCCACTTGACCGCAATTATGAGGGCCGTAAAAAAATAAGTTCGCCAGGGGCTGTTAACAGAAAAAAACACAATTTCATTGGACAAATTTATTGAAACAGACATAGTAATTGTTAAGCTATTTTTCAACATATTTTCCATCGGAATTGAGACATTTCTCATATCATGGGATCAACAGAGAGGGGTACAGACGCAGTCAAACTTTGGTTCCGATCTGAGGCGGCTGACTTCTACGATACAAAAATTGATCCAGGGTATGACAAATATCTCAATTCCAGTGGGGGATATGTTGACAAATAGCGCAACAATTGCTGTATCTATTTCAATAAATATTTTCATGCAATTGTGCTTTTTTCTATAAACGGCCCCAGGGAAAATCACTTTCTGGACGGCCTCGTAAATGCGGTCGAGTGGCCAAAATTTGTATAAGCACTTCTTTTCACATTACTAACATGGTGGAAGAAAAAAATTTAACTTTTTTATCTGCCCCCATCACAACGTTTGCTTGTGAGCTACATCTATTTTTTTCTTGATTGCATCACAAGATGTCTGTGCCTACTTATATCTTCACATTGTTTTTCTTTCATTTTTTTTTTTTTTCAATGTTTTGTGGCTATTGTCCTTAGAATATTTTAGAGTGTATCTGGTTCAATATATATGCATCTGTTCTCCTAGTCCATTCCTGAAACTCACAGCGACTGTCTCTAAGTTCTCAGTTCGAAGTCGTCCTATTTCTTTCTATTGCACATATTTCACTTCCATATAGTATTACTGGGAACATCAGTGCCTTGACCTTTCTGATCTTTGTATACATACAAGTGTGCCAGTCACATTCAACTAAATTTCTCGGCCTAGTATTTGACGAACATTTGAATTGGAAATTACAGTGTTCACACCTAATTCAGAAAATGAATATTGTCCGTTACTAAATTACAAATCTGAGATCTGTTTGTGTCACAGTACCATACAGTCCTTCTATTATGCCGAAGTGTTTTTATTTTTATTTTAGTGGGTTATTTTACGACGCTTTATCAACAGCTTAGGTTATTTAGCGTCTGAATGAGATGAAGGTGATAATGCCGGAGAAATGAGTCCGGGGTCCAGCAGCGAAAGTTACCCAGCATTTGCTCATATTGGGTTGAGGGAAAACCCCGGAAAAAACCTCAACCAGGTAACTTGCCCCGACCGGGAATCGAACCCGGGCCACCTGGTTTCGCGGCCAGACGAGCTGACCGTTACTCCACAGGTGTGGACATTATGCCGAAGTAAAATCGAGATTATCATATGGCATATGCTTCTGGGGGTCAAGTCAGAAGATGAGTGATGTTTTTTATTGCTCAGATGCATGTTATCAGATGCATGGCAGGTATTGATAATCGTATATCATGTAGGGAATATTTTAAGAGTTTTAATATTTTAAAAGTCTATTTGATTTCTTTTGTACAGACTAAAATTTTTCCTTTGTCAGGAGAGAGTCAATTATAGGTTTATAAAATGAGACTTTACTGAAGCAAAAGCATTGGATAGAGATATCACTTGAAGAGGTCTTGGTTGCAAATATGTTGCCTGTTTTGCAATATTATCGACTTTCTCGTGTCCAGGAATGCCACAATGACTAGGTATCCAAACATGTTCAAACATTTTTACCAAGAGCCAGAACAGGTCACATTGTCACTCAATTGTACCTACACCGATTTCACATTTCTGATAATCCTACTTGTCTATGGTGTAACAATCTTGATGAAGATCTGGAACACATTCTTCTATACTGTCCATCCATAAACCACAAAAGAAGTAAATTAAAATCATCAGTACCAGTTGCAGAAGACACAACCCTGCAGTATGTATTGACTACACCCCAACTCTGGCTACTAGCAACAGCATCTATAATGAACACCGATCAAAATACCCCTCATTTCTCGTGAAAAACAACAACTGAATAGACTACAGTGGACTATAGTGGACTTTATGTTGTCGGCAAACAGCTGGATACATTAAGAAGATTGATTGATTGATTAACATTTTATGCTTATGGAATTAATACATTCCAATAAGAGCCATTTTTATCGAAATAGTAATTTTCATTATTAAAACACACGTTTTAAAGATAATTTTAGTATTCCAGCAAAGTGATTATCAAGTTTCAACAAAATGTATATGATCTATGGCTTAAAAATAGATAATGCTTTGCCTAATCAAATTAAAAATATGAATGATTTAAGGTGTTTTAAAAGATACATCAAAAGAATTTTCCCAAATCTCTGTTCCTACAATTTAGATGAAATACGTATGGGTTTACATTTTCATTGAGGCTGCAAAACGGTATCTGTCGGATACAGGGGGGAGAGCCATTAATCCTTCCCATTGAAGGCTTTAAGGAACCAACCTGGACAAATACCCAATGCCCCATCCCTACCTTCCCGTGGTGCAGCTGTTAGTAAGCATAATTTTACAAGCTGAACTAAAGGGAGGGGCTACTCATCCATTAGCACTGGTCAGCTTGATGAGTTAATGACCGAATTTGGTATAACTTTTCTCTATTGAATACCTAATTCTCTCTCTACCCTTTCCTATCCAGTCCTCTGACTGAACTCTTACTTTCTTCGACCCCGACGGCATTAGAGCATTCGAGGCCTAGGGGTTCATTTCACTTTCCTTCCTACCCTTCCTACTTTTCTGTTCCTACTGCTGACCTGCTATGGCACTAAAATCGTCCTCCAGTGGCTTAAGGAGGGAAAGCTGATGATCAACAAGATCTCCCGGCTAGGTCCAGTGGACCCTTCGACCAACAGCAGGTGTGGTCCTCCAGACATTCTGGGGGTTGTGTGTGAATGAACGTTAAAATACGGTGTTCACTTAAATTGGCTACAACTTGCCATTTTCACTAAGTACCATTAAGGTAAAATTATCCAGAGGTAAAATAGTTCCCCAATCGGATCTCCAGGTGGGGACTACTTTAATGGTACAGAATCAACTAAACATCTTACAATGGAATGCTGGTGGTATAACTCTGAAAAATATTGGAGTGCAAGAGGTCAAATGACTTTATTGTCAAATGCCTGGCATTAGAAAACAACAACAACAATATTTTCATTGTGATTTTATCTATTTTAATTATTGTTTTCTGTTTTAATTATTACTGTTTTGCTTTCTTTCGTTGACAAGTTGTATGGTTTTTAACACTCTTATATGTAGACAAATGGATAAGGAAATAAATAAAAGAATGAATGAATAAATAAATACCAGAGTCTTTCGTAACATCCTTCAATTTTGCCGTAGTTGTTTTGCCCAGCAAGGGCTTTACAGAAACTTGGAAAAAAAAAGATCGTCCTCTAGTGGAATCGTGCACGCTGTGGCATTATTGAGAACCAAGTTGTGGACTCTCTCGCAAAGAAAGTTACCACAGTGCTTTGCTTTAGAGAGACAGAACTAACTTACCATACCACAAAGTCAAATTATACATATAAAAAAAGATAAACGCAGCTGTATCCAAATATTTTTGCACATGCAGTAAAAACAAGCCTTCAGAGACTCTCTACACCAACTCAAACGCCATCCCTGATGAACCAGGAGAGATGCAGTAGCAGTCTTTCGAATGTAGACTGGGTACGATTGTTTGGCAGCAAGCACATCTGCATAGACTAGATTCCACCCATTGCATCTTATGCAACGAATTATCCACAACTATGAGACAGGACCATCTCTTTCAGTGCAAGGAATTCATGAATGTGTCTCCCATCAGACAGGTATAACAGAATTATATTGAAAAGCCTGATGACAAATGCTAAATCAAAGGGTTTCAATTCAAACAAAATTTGATAACACAATCACAAGTGAAAAAATGGAACTCTCTGCATCATAATCCACAGTTAATTCCCGATTTACCACGAAAATCGTCTGTAGCTGCATTTAGATTGGCAACAGGCCATGACTGTTTGGCCAAGCACCTGCATAGAATTGGAATATATCAGTCCCCTAACTGTCCATTGTGTAACTCAAACCAAGAAATGGATTCGGAACACCTCAAAATCTGTGCTTCAGTGGCTGACCATGATAATATCTTTGAAAAATATTGGAGTGCAAGAGGTGAAATGACTTTATTGTCAAAGCCTGGCATTACAAAACAACAACAACAACATTTTCATTGCGATTTTATCTATTTTAATTATTATTTTCTGTTTTAATTATGATTGTTTTGCTTTCTTTCTTTGACGAGTTAACTTTATTATGTACAAATTAATAAAGAAATAAATAAATGAATGACTGAATGAATAAATAAATACCAGAGTCTTTCGTAACAGTCTTCAATTTTGCCGTAGTTGTTTTGCCCAGCAAGGGCTTTACAGAAACTTGGAAAAAAAAGATCGTCTTCTAGTGAAATCATGCACGCTGTGGCATTACTGAGAACCAAGTTGTGGACTCTCTCGCAAAGAAAGTTACCACAGTGCTTTCCTTTAGAGGTACAGAACTAACTTACCATACCACAAAGTCAAATTATACATATAAAAAGATAAACGCAGATGTATCCAAATATTTTTCCACATGCAGTAAAAACAAGCCTTCAGAGACCCTCTACACCAACTCAAACGCCATCCCTGATGAACCAGAAGAGATCCAGTAGCAGTCTTCCGAATGTAGACTGGGTATGATTGTTTGGCAGCAAGCACATCTGCATAGACTAGATTCCCCCCATTGCATCTTATGCAACGAATTATCCACAACTATGAGAAAGGACCATCTCTTTCAGTGCAAGGAATTCATGAATGTGTCTCCCACCACACAGATATAACAGAATTATATTGAAAAGCCTCATGACGAATGTTAACTCAAAGGGTTTCAATTCGAACACTGGCACAAAGAATACCAGTTGAATACTTGATATTATGAAATTGTTTATGCTCGACCATGCCGAAATGTAGTAATTATACACCTGGTAGGAGCCCTTTAATGGACCTCATTAAACTACACCTATTCATTAAAGTTCAGGTGTTCCACCAATCAGAAAACACCATTGTAGCAATATGAAAGCACAAGTATAGATTATTCTCGGATATGCAATCGAAAGACAACTATCAAATCATCACGGAGGCTGGAAATCCAATACTGTCGCAGTAGGTTATGTTCTGTTACTATAATAATTAGCGTTAATTGTAAATAATATTCAAATAAATTCAATTTGTCATCTCGTTTTTCAATGTCTACATCAATTTCAAGGTTATATCAAGATTAATGTTTATTTTACTCTCTAGATTACATCAAGGTCAATGACATTTTGTTTCTCGGAAAAAATCAATACTTTCGCATCTGCGCACATCTCACAATTTACGAGGTATTGCACAAGGTCAGTTCCGCTCCCCAGTCAGATAAGAATAACATTTTTATGAATAATTTCAAGTCAGAAATATGGTCGAGCATAAAAAGTCGTATGAAACTTGCCTATAATGGTAATTAAGACGCTCTTATGAAAATTATGACTCGCTTGCGCTCATTTCATAAACATACTCGGGTCTTAATTACTGCCATTATAGGCTCGTTGCATAATGTACTATTTACTGTTAGAACCGAAAAGAAAGTTTGCTGACCTTTGTAATCATGGGCCGGGTAGAGCTTGAAGTTATCAGGAAGTGAGAATATCCTGTTGTGAACGGAGTCAAACAGGGTCTTGGGGTTCCCCTCCTGAAAGTCTGTCCGACCACAACCCCTGATCAGCAACGTGTCTCCTGTGAAGGCCAGTCCTTGCTCGTGGATTACGTACGTCACACAACCTGTGGGTAAAATACACAATTGTCAATTACTACATAACCCTTTTCTCTTTTGGTAAAGAATATTTAACAAAAGATTAAATATATTTCAAATTATTTTAATTCCAATCAGAGAACATTAACAAATAAAACAAGAAAATAGATGACACTGAAATTTTACAAAACTATGTCCAATGAATCAAGGATAATTTCTGAAAGAGATTACAAAAGAATCCAAACAACGAACTTAGAAATCTACAGTGGCGTAGCATGAAATTTTGAGCAGGGGAAGCTAACTCAAATTGTCTTCCATGTGCATATGAGATAACGTATTGGAAAAATATAGTCTTAAAATAAATAGTAGTCAATGTCAAGTCAGCAGTCCGAAGATACATTGGAACCTCGTAAGTAACACTAATAAGGCATCACCTCAAATGGTACGTAGTAAAATATGAGTTCAAGGTTTACACATATGTCTAACAAATAGACACGTATATGTATAATTTAACACTAGCTAACTCTCTGTCATATTTAGAGAAATCACAATATTAATGGTCAATAAATACAGTACTAGTGATTACGTAAGTATGCATCTGTCTTGGTTGTGTCCTTCATTGACAGCAAGGGAGTCGGTCGTTTCTTTTTTAAATCACTCTTTTATTCATAAGTCAGTCTTAATGATGGAATTGTCCTAAAAATTCAAGTAAATCAGTGTCAGCAACAGTTATTTCACTCATTATTTATTATATCAGCCACAATGCACACTAACACTTCAACTAAACACAACTCACGAAAGGGATAACTCGGAAACTAAATTATTTTCAATGTTAAAGCTAGTTTTTTGCGAGCCTTTCGACCAGGGTAGTTTAGTTAGAAAGAGATGGAAAATCTGCGGGGTGGGTTACACAGAAGAATGAGGGGATTGGAAGCTGGTGTGTGCAGGCTTCTTGTTTACTGCTGCATCACAAATCATCCTGAGCTGCCGCATCACAATACTTAACACGTAAATATAAATTGTATTACTTACTTACTTACTGGCTTTTAAGGAACCCGGAGGTTCATTGCCGCCCTCACATAAGCCCGCCATTGGTCCCTATCCTGAGCAAGATTAATCCATTCTCTATCATCATATCCCACCTCCCTCAAATCCATTTTAATATTATCTTCCCATCTACGTTTCGGCCTCCCTAAAGATCTTTTTCCCTCCGGCCTCCCAACTAACACTCTATATGCATTTCTGGATTCGCCCATACGTGCTACATGTCCTGCTCATCTCAAACGTCTGGATTTAATGTTCCTAATTATGTCAGGTGAAGAATACAATGCGTGCAGTTCTGTGTTGTGTAACTTTCTCCATTCTCCTGTAACTTCATCCCTCTTAGCCCCAAATATTTTCCTAAGCACCTTATTCTCAAACACCCTTAACCTATGTTCCTCTCTCAAAGTGAGAGTCCAAGTTTCACAACCATAAAGAACAACCAGTAATATAACTGTTTTATAAATTTCCGAGGCTTATTTGAAGGATTCGTAACAAGCTGTTTTTTACGGTGATGGGTTGTTAGCCCTTCGTCCAACCCCCAAGCTGGAGGACCACCCCTCATCGGCTGTCCGCGACTGCTTATTCAATATATTCACAGCTACCCTCCATATCTGGAGGCCTTCTCCTCGATCCGCAACCTGAGGACGCGCCTTGCCTTGGTGATAGGGACCCACAATACATGGAATAATTGTATTAAAATTAATAAATAATTTTGTTCATAAACTGCAGGTTTGTTATGAAATTATTATTAACTGGGGAAGCTAAGCTTTTTAGTTTACATTGACGGTACACCATTGGAAATCTAAACCAGTTTCTGAAACTAAGTCATAATCTGTTGTAATCTCTGCTCCAGGTTTATAAAACTGATATCTTCTGAGACTTCATGACTCACAATCATAGACTGCGGTACATGTCAAGTGTTCTCTTCTTCTAGCTCTCCAAGTCTATACTTGAGATTTTGTTATCAACAATCACATCCTACGCCTATTTTTCTAAGGGTCCAATGATACATCAGAAAGCCCATCACTAGAGAGCGGATTCCTATGTAATTAAATATTATTTTTGCGTGTGATAAAACACAATTAACAAAGTTAAACATTCCGAACATGAAAGTTTAAAACCCGAATTTTATTTCACATAAAAACACATATTACCCAAAAAAAAATATGTACATACATATTTTCAGGAAATTTATTATAAATACATAAATCTTGGACATTTTTTACTTAAATAATTTTTTTACAAGAACTTTTAAATATTTTAAACTAAATCAATTATATCACTCAGAAGTACGTAATCTTTTTTTTAAGAATTCTTGGTTCCTTCGTGTTTTTAAGCGCTGTGTGGTGTATCCATTTTCGTAATAGTATCGCCTCAAGTTCTGAGAACTGCTAGGCAGCATATCAGTGTTATCATTAGAGAATAAATCAACATGGACAAGGAGGAGAGATCTTGCAACACATAATTAGGAATGTTTATTGTTGCTGAAGATGATTTCATTCAATGCTTTGTTTGTGAAACACAACAGATAAGAGCTCGGGTATGAACATTATTTAATTTAAACAAATCTCTCGCCTTTCGCTCATGTCTATCAAGTAAGGCAATATATATTGTTGTAATTCCCTGTTATTGGGCTTCGTCAATCGATATCCTTCATGATATACTGAAAGATGGTTATTTCAAAAACGATTTGGCCTTCCTATTAGCAAATTTAAGCTTTTGTGTGACACCATAAAAAAACCGGAAGCATCCAAAAACCTGTTGTCTGAAACAGGAGGTGCATGCCGTGGAAATTAAACTAGACTCGCTACCAGGTTCAGAAGTACAAGTACTAAGGGACAAATTCCAGAATGTGTTTGGGAAAAACAGTGGATATAAAAAAAAATGTGTAAAGTTGCTCAAGTATTGGAGGGTGTGCCTGTAGGTGAAATTGACGGTGTATGTGTTTGTGACATTCCTCTCTTTAAATATGCACGTCTGACGTCCTGTGATGTGGAAAGATCGTTTTCACAGTATAAGTCGTTGTTCAGAGATAATCGGCATGCATTTGTGATGGAGAATTTGGAGATGACCTTTGTTGTTCACTGCAATTCTCGGCCAACTACTAGCACTCAAGTGTGATTGGTGAGTACCTAGTAACATTTTTTTTTTTCAAGCTAAGCAAGATATTTTGTCATATTTAAAAAAAAAAAATTTTTTTTTCATTTCTAGCAAATATTTTCGTACTTTTTAGCACATAGAAAATAAATATATTAAAATTTTTAGCACATAAAAATCCGCTCCCTACTCATCACATTTCCTTTTGGTGTTTTTTTTATATTCAGAGGAACTTGAATGACATTTTCTTCTATATTAATTAGTGGAGCAAATATAACAAAACAGTGAAAACCTTAAGGTGCGTGTTCCAAATCACCATCCAGTAGACTGGAGATAAGAGGAAGGCGAAAAAGACAGAAGATTGGAGAGTGCTGGGTTTGCAGTGAAGGACCTGCCATCGGGCAGAAAACTACCTATGAATGAACTGCATATCATACCGTTTGTGTGTCCCGGTGTAGCTCGCACTTCCAGTTTGTGGCGCCCGAACTCCACGGCTTGCCCGTCATTGACGTACACGTCAGCCTGTGCCCCGCTGCACTTGGATATCAGACTCTTGGAGCCAGGCAGCAACTTCTTGAGAAGCCCAGTGCCCGTCACGTGGTCCGCATGCATGTGTGTGTTCACTGGAAATACATACACTGTGTTAAGTACTACAGTACTGCGAGCCACATAGTAAAATGACAACATGAGCTGAAAATGTAAAGTACACCTCGAGGACATTCATTATAGTAATCCAGTCCAGCTACTCATTCTCCCACTTACTTACTGGCTTTTAAGGAACCCAAGGTTCATTGCCGCCCTCACATAAGCCCGTCATCAGTCCCTATCCTGAGCAAGATTACTCCAGTCCCTATCATCATATCCCACCTCCCTCAAATCCATTTTAATATTATCCTCACAGCTATGTCTCGGCATCCCCAAAGGTCTATTCCCCTCCAGTCTCCCAACTAACACTCTATATGCATTTCTGGATTCGCCCATATGTGCTACATGCCCTGCCCATCTCAAACATCTGGATTTAATATTTCTAATTATGTCAGGTGAAGAATACAATGCGTGCAGTTCTGTGTTGTGTAACTTTCTCCATTCTCCTGTAGCTTCATCCCTCTTAGCCCCAAATATTTTTCTAAGAATCTTATTCTCAAACACTCTTAATCTCTGTTCCTCTCTCAAAGTGAGAGTCCACGTTTCACAACTATGCAGATCAACCGGTAGTATATGGGTATACCAAAACCAAAAATAATGTTAAATTCAGTATCATAGTTATAGGATCAGATCATGTAAAATTATAGACACTTCATGTGTTAAAAATATGCACTTCATACTGTAGAACAGGCCTACTGCATATAATTGTATATTCTTACTTTATATGAAATTTTTAATCAAGTCTACATAGCAAGAGCTTTTAACGAATGAACAAAACTTAGAATTTTATGGAAATTAATCCTTTTCATAATGCACAAATAAAAATAATGTAATTAGTTACAAACATTTGAATAAGCAGACACCATTAAACACAATCCAAGATGAAGAAACTATTTGAAAATAATTTGCTGAGTTTTCATCTATTTGTGGTTGTGGTGTGTTGTTCTCTTTTAACATAAGTTTTCGTATTTTTATTGTTTCACGTAAATGTATGTTATGAGTGTATACATTGGTGATGTCAAACGATACTAGTGTTGAATTGTAGGGTATGTGTTTGTCCTTGATGTGGTTGACTAGGTCTGTGTTGCTCTTGACTGCAGTGTGATGGTGAATTGTATGTTGTTTTTGATGATATTTTCCATGCATTTAGTTAGCTTGTATGCTGGTGCAGACATGTAATTAACTAGGAGTATTGATTGATATATTAGGCTTGTGTATTTTAGACTGAGCATTCAGTTGCGGAGCTTCTGATTTAATTTGTTTCAACTATGTTTTTTTAACTTAAAACTGAAAAAAAGTCTAACTCCTGCTTGGTCATTGGTGTGAATTGTTATTAACAATACCTTGTTTACTTCAATAAATGCAATTTAAAAATTAATTAAAAGTATTTAAGACTGAAGTAAAAAAGATATTGAGATAAAAAATCTGATTTAAATAAAAAGTCACTGATTTTGATTTTAATTGACAAAAGCATGATTTTTTTTCCATCCTGGGTAGTGGGCTAATTGCACACCTAGAAATTTAAAGTTTATGTTATTTTTTTAGGAGGGGGGGCAGGAAAAACACAAAAATCTAAATTCTCTAGGTATAAAAAATAAGCTTAGAAATTATTCTGCAATGAATAGTTAGTGTTTACTTACTTGCATATTTCAAATTTAATCCCAAGTCCTTGATGAGCTGGGCATCTCTTTCTGCAAGTTCCAATACAGGATCAATTATAACAGCTTCTTTGCTAGTGATATCTGCCAAAAGGTATGTGTAAGTGCTACTTTCCTTGTCAAAAAGCTGAAAAGAATAAAATTTATATAAACTAAATACTTGTGACAAATAAATTCCTTATGTCTCAAGTCTGGGAACTGCGTAACAGTCAATGTCACAACTGTCATTGCTACTTATTGTACATATTAGTTAAATTCTAATTTAAATTAAAATTATAGCCTATACAAAAAGATAATGTATGTACCTGACGGAAAAAGAAGTCTGGTGACTGTGGAACACACTCGGCAACATAATGCAATGGTGGTATCTGAAATTATTCACACTGGAGTTCACGTAGCACTTCAACACTTCTTTAACGTGACAAGAATTCAAGCTCCCCTGAGGGCTCTAACCAAGGTCGTGGAATACATTGTAGCTATTAACCTGTCTGCT
>JAJSOF020000031.1:105252899-105265069 GCA_025594305.2 Periplaneta americana | reverse complement strand
GGGAAAACCACAACCAGGTAACTTGCCCGACCAGAATCGAACCGGCCACCTGGTTTCGGGGCCCAAACGCGCTAACCGTTACTCCACAGGTGTGGACAAGAATTTATTTCTGCGGATAAAAACGAAAAAATTGCATTTTTTAATCATTTAAAACCAATACACTATATTAGACCCTAATTTTGAAGAGCAAAGAATAGAAGACAAATTATATTTAATAGTCTACTGTGACACAATATTCAGGCGCGGTAAAAAGGGTGTAAGTAAAGAATTGTGGTTTTGATATGACTTACATGTGAATACAAAAATCTACTTCTTCAGATGGTAAAAGGATATATGTCTATCCTCTTCCCATAATGACGTATGGCGTCAGGTTTCCAGTCCATCATAATGATATTGGTCCTCAAACTTTGCTTTTGCTCTACTGGAAAACTTACAATTTATTATATGCCCTTCTTACCGCTCACCATAAAAATTATTGATGATGGGTTTATATAAAACTGAGTTACGTAACAATAAGACCGATTTACAAAGGATATCTAGAATTATTATTATTATTATTATTATTATTATTATTATTATTATTACTGTTATCATTATTATCATTATTTCGCCATGAATATTGCAGTATTCTGTAAATGTTATGTATAAGATCATTGCTAATTAAGATTGTTTATATAAGTGCAAGCCTATACCATTATATAGTGAAATATACAGGATGTTTCGAGGTGATTTTACAAACTTTCAGGGATGATGGCGAAGTGATATGTATCAATTTGAGATAAGGAACCCTGGTCCGAAACACTGAGTCGAAAGTTACAAGCAAAAATACAGTAGTTGTGTGGAAATTAAATCATTTTATTCTCTGTACACCTTATTTATGTGTATTTATCTGTACATCTTACACATACCGTATTCAGCTGACGTTGTTTACGTTGTCTACTTACAGTATTCCATTCAGTGCGCTGTCTGAGGGGTGGGGACAGGAAACTACACTAAAGCAATGCAGATGGCGTAATGTGTAACCGACATGGTCGGTCTGATATGCACGTCTGTGACAGCAGTGTATATTACAAGTTGCAGTGTCCAGTCGATCAGTCCTAGTGGGAAATGGAGTAACACGGAGAGCGGAATAAGCAGACCTGATTTTCGAATACGGATGAGCCAATGGGAACAGTAGATAAGCTCACAGATTGTATCGGGGCAAGTACCCACGTAGGAGACATCCGGCCCATACCATTTTTCCACGACTGTTCCAAAAGTTAAGGGAAGGAGGGCACGTGGTGCCAAATTACAATTCCATTTCCACACAACTATTTTTGTTTATAACTTTCGACTCAGTCATTTCCGGACCAGGGTTCCTTATCTCAAATTGATACATGTGCCCTTCGCCATCATCCCTGAAAGTTTGTAACACCATCTCGGAAACACCCTGTATATACAGGGTGATTCATGAGGATTTACCGTCTCTTACGAGCTTATTTCCGAAGACATTCTGAGCAAAAAATGTCATATAACATTTGTCCTAATCTCAATATTTTCAGAGTTACCCTAATTTGATGTTGCTAGTAAAGTACCTTTATTTTTTTTAGTTTTTAGAGTAAAAGAATATTAGAGATAAAGAATGAACTATTCAGGGAGTATATTTCTTTAATTAGCTACTATTCTGAACTTATGTAAAGATTAATTTTAGGCCCTACAAATTTCTACCATTCAATCTATCAACAAATCAAGACCTTGATAGAATCCCGTTTCCCCTCTCAGCTACTCCAGAGGGCCACACGGTGTGCAGTCACGGCAAACTGAAGTAACTGTCATTCGATAACAGAAAATTATATAAATATGAACTCAGAATGACGCACTTCATGAGAAAACGGAACAGGGTATATTGCATTGAAAGCCACGTTTGTTCCATGCATAGAGGTAAAGTAATATTTACAATGGCGTCATAAGGTTATATAAACATTTGCTGAATGTTTTCCTCGGGCCAAACATACGAGTTTTGCACACTACATCATAACCATTTAACAAACAAAGAAGCAGATTTTTAAATAATGATTTAGAGAAAGTCTAAACAACGAAACTTGCTAATGATAAAAGATGACATTAATTCCTTGGCCATAATTCAACGTCCAATGTCTTTCTGAAAACATGTAACAACTTTGTGGAAAAAGGAAAGCAAGGACTTCCAAAGCTTGAAGTCATCATGACGCTGCCATTATTTGCTGCCATAGCCGAATTCTCAGGAATCCTTGTCAATTCAAATATTTCCGTACTTACTTGATCTATAGATTTTTCATCATATATACAGGGTCATTAATAAGTAATGCCTCTAATTTCAGAACGTTATTTCAGATATTTCAAACAAGTTTAATACAATTTTCCTCGTTTTGCTTTCTTTTCGAGATAAAAATTGTTTTATGTTAAACATTTGGAAATACTTGGAATGATGCTCATTATAATGCAAATTGATGCTTGAAATTAATCAAAAAATGGTTCGTTTTAAATTCACTTGTAATTAATAAAGATGAAACAATAGCTATCCCATTTTATTTAAATAATTAAGGTGACTATTTCCTTTATATGACGTCATTCCATTTCCGACCAAAGAAATGTAATGAAATTTTGAATTCCAATCAATCACAGTCAGACTTTGCGATAATTTCTTAAGCTAGATTTATCGCTATCAATTTATCGCATGGTCGTTCTTTTGTTTAGTCGTTGTCGCCATCTGTTTCCCTGTAAATTGATGATCATGAATACACTAAGATGCAACTACACGGTTAAACTTTTCTTTCAACTTTAAAGCAATGAATGCAAGATTGATATTCAATATTAATTAATATATTTACGCAGTGAAGACGACGTTCAAAACGGCGCACCATGTAGACACAAAATCTTTATGCATCTTAATTGAACGTACCTTTTAAACTTGATTCTTTCAATATTCTTCCCAGATTGCACGCATACGCGATTGGAATATTGAACTGTGTAGATGCAGCTTTAGTTCCGTTACACACTACAGCGAGAATGCGTTTGTCGAGCTATAAAAAATGCTTTCCTGTAGCACTGATTGTAACGGTTGAAACAAGGCACAGCTGACATTGGTCCTGCTTCCACAGGTAATGTAACCTATAAAATTGTAGCCTATAACTTTTGTATTGAAATTAAACAATTAACAGACGTTCAAATTTATGTAACATCATCGCATATCAAACTCAAAGACCTTGCATAGTAATAATGTCTTTGATCAAACTGCATTTCGTATGGCGTAATAAAATTCGTGTTTTAATTAGGCCTATCTATACAGAGACGGCTTCACTGTGTAGCAACATGTCTCGCTGTGAATACATAAGCATTGGTATATAGCTGTCCCCACTGTTACTGTTAAATTAAATTATGATTTCAGCAGATAATGAAAATTTATTTGTAATAATAATAATAATAATAACAGAAAAGTGCAGTACATGTAATTAACATTGTTAAACCTTTATTTCGCTTTTCGCAATTGGCATTACTAAATAATAACATCGAATTTTTTTATTGCAATAATCGATATTCATCTACGAGTATTTCAACTTCACTATGTCTGAATAGGTTAAGTATTCGTTAATATACAATTATTAACATTTCGTGATCGAATTTTAGGGATATATTATTTAAATTTTTATTTTATTCACGAAATAGTCTAATAAATGTCACTCGAGGTCTGAGATTTCCCAGATAAATCCCACTCGCTTCGCTCGTGGATTTATCGGCAGATCTCAGACCTCTCGTGACATTACTACAGATAAACAGATTTCATCTATACAAAAAAATTTAAATGCGTAATTTTGACTGTTCCGATATAAATTGCAATTGTTCAGTTATTAATGATGTTAAGGAGGTTAAATACTTAGGTATAATTATTGATAATCATTTAAAATGGAATAATCATATTCATTATATTTGTAATAAATTACGTAAAACATTATGTTACTTTGTTATTCTAAGAAATATTTTGTCAATTAACTGTTTACGTATAATTTATTTAGCATTATTTCAATCTATATTTATTTATGGTATCATAGGTTGGGGTGGAACTTATAAATCCAACCTTTATCCGTTAATTTTACTAATTAAAAGTATTAAAAATTAGTTTTAAAAGCAGAAAAAATTACCCAACTGAATTTTGTTTAAACATTTCAAAGTGTTCAACATTAAACAAATGTATTATTTTATTTTATTAAAGTATTTTCACAGAAATTTTGATAACTTTGAAAGGTATATACATAAATATGTTGTTGTTGTTTTCTAATGCCAGGCATTTGACAAAAGTCATTTGACCTCTTGCACTCCAATATTTTTCAAAGATATTATGGTCAGCCACTGAAGCACAGATTTTGAGGTATTCCGAATCCATTTCTTGGTTTGAGTTGCACAATGGACAGTTAGGAGACTGATATATTCCAATTCTATGCAGGTGCTTGGCCTAACAGTCATGGCCTGTTATATACATAAATATAAAACTAAAAATATGAATTCTCTGCGTTTGTCTGAACCAAAATGTAAAACCAATGCAGCTTTTATCATAGCATGAGTCAAGGTCCCAGATTATTAAACAAATTTTATTCCAATAATATTTCAACCACGAATCCTCTCCAAAGTAATAAAAAAATTAAAAAAAATTAAAAGAATTGTATTGGATTTATAGTTTGGGTTTAAACATATTAAGCACTATTTAATCTGTATTCACTCTCAATTTTAATTTTATTTTTGTCTGTATTGGAATCCTCCTGAGCACGAGTCTTACTCATTCAGGAGTGGGCTAGTTTATATTATATTATATTATATTATATTATATTATATTATATTATATTATATTATATTATATTATATTATATTATATTGTATTCATTTCAAACTTACTAGCAATAAATAAATAAATGAGTGAGTGAGTGAGTGAGTAAATGAGTGAGTGAGTAAATGAGTGAATGAGTAAATGAGTGAATAAATAAATAAATATAAATAAATAAATAAATAAATAAATAAATAAATAAATAAATAAATAAAGGAGAGAATATCATCGAAATGATAGCCGTCCAAATCTTGGATTTAAAATATCGGATCCTAATCAATTCAAATGACCAAAAAAAGGAAAATTTAAATTAATGTTAAAAAATACATAATGAAATTTTAAATAAATAAATAAATAAATAAATACATAAATAAATAAATAAATACATAAATAAATCCATACATACATAAATACATAAATAAATAAATAAATAAATAAATAAACAAATAAATTTCACAGCATGTTTTTGGAAAATCCACTGATTTAATTCCCAATACGCTCAGTCAATTTAAGAGAGCAGTGTATTGTGATAATAAGTGATTGAAAGAATTTTAGTTTTGTGCTTTAAATATGCAGAAACCCCTATATAGACCTAGTCAATGATATTTTCTAAACTTCGAACGCACTATAATATTAGCATTCGGCTGTAGTTCATACTGTTCTTAGAGTAAGTATTTGAAATTCTGCCATTTTTTGGTTTTACCACGCGTCCCGGAATGAGTGCCCATAGGCGTACTCGGAGAAAGACATAGTCTACGTCAAAACAGGTGCTACGGATCTATTTCGAGCCAAATGTTAAGAGTTAATTTTATCTGCTACAACTTTATTCTATCGCACTACATCTACCCAGAAACATAGTCAACGACAATATCTTAAATACATTTCACGTCTATCTTGTATTATAATTCATCGTATGGAATGTAATGCATCCGTGAGATCCGGAAACCAGGTGAAAGCTGTCACGTTTCCAGGAAGATGGAACCGAATTCTTCATTACACAATCTTCATTTACATATTTTTTAAACAAAGATGATTAGAATCGAGTTTAGTAACGCAAGAATGTCCGAATGGCATGTGCACAAGATTTAGTGCACGAATTTATGGGACCAGTTTTATTAATAACCCAAGCTGTAGTAAGATGCTGGTTGCCAGTTTCATTGAATATTCGGTTCCAAGAAGGTTGCACAAGGTGCCCATTATTTGCATAGGCTACATGTGTGAACGTTTCAACTGTAATACATTTAAGATTCTTTGCTTCTCGTACAAATTTCAACACTTAAAATTCCGTATGAATTATCATCGTGCATGCCTGTCTTCATTGTTCAAATAATTGAAAAATCATCGTTGAAAACGACTCTGAAAGTTCATATTGGTAACAACACTAGAACTTCACAGAACTTGAAAACAACACTAGAAATTCATAGACATCGCCACCCTATAAACTTGCTTCATCATCAAAAATAACTAAATTCAATTGCAATCACTATTGTTGGAAATAATTTTATAAGAAGTCCATTTGGATGATAATTACTAGAAACAACTCTTTAACAACATGTGGACGATCATCATTGCAAAAACTCTAAAAATCCATAGCACTGATCAACAACAGGAATAACACCAAAATACCATAGGGATGATCAACATTGAAAACAGTTCTAAAATTTATAGCACAGATCAACACTGGAAAAACTCTTAAAACCACAAGGATTTTCATATTTGAAAACCACTCTGAAACGGATACCATTAAAACTGGAAACAACTTTTAAAAACCATAGCAATTATCATAAATGAAAATAACGATAAGATCCATAGTATTAATCAACGCTGGAAACAACTTTAAAAAACCACAGCACTTGATCAACACTAGAAAGAAGTCTTAAAAATCATAGTGCTGATAAATACTGGAAACAACTTAAAAAACCACAGCACTGATCAAGACTAGAAACAAATCTTAAAAATCGTAGTATTGATAAATATTGGAAACAACTTAAAAACCACAGCACTGATCAACACTAGAAACAACTCTTAAAAATCATAGTACTGATAAATACTGCAAACAACTTAAAACCACAGCACTTGATCAACACAAAAAGATATCTTAAAAATCATAGTACTGATAAGTATTGGAAACAACTTTACAAACTACAGCACTGATCAACACTGGAAGCAACTCTTAAAAACCATAACACTAAACAACACTGAAAACAACTTTAAAAAGCTATGGCACTGATTAGGCCTAACATTGGAAATAAGTGTAAAAACCAAAAGGGATGATAATTCAAAACAATTTTAAAATCCATAACACTGATCAACAATGGAAATAACTAAAAATAACGATAGAGATGATAATTGGAAGCAACCATAAAATCAATAGGATTGAAACAATTGCAATTATCCACTGCGAATTATCATGTTGTAAATCTTACTTCATTGTTGGAAGCAAATCTAAAACTTTATACGGATGATCATACTTTATTTTCGGAATTGATATGGATGATCTGTCTATTGATACTGGAGTGCTTGAAACAAAATTTCAATATTGGAAAAGAACCTGAAAATCCACATTAAAACGATTACGTATGTCTTATTTCGTTGTTGAAGTCAATCTATAACTCCATTGCTCAGAACGTATTCATTCCTTCTGAGAACCGCTCCTTTGAAAAAATTCTTGGAAAATGAAGTTCTCTATCAATATAATTTGGTTAGGTAACACTATTAAGTGAACACCGATCCAATGCAATTTGTTAGTCGTTCGTGGCACATAAATCACGATCAACGTTTATTTCGAGCCGGTATGGGAATCTCCTGTTCTGAGCAATTGGCGGTCTTACATGCAACTCGTAACCTTTGGGCAGTGAGGCGATTCAATTACGCAAGAGGTCCCGACACTAACAATCGCTACTGGGTATGTCGTTGTGTCTAAAAGGGATTCCCATAAATAACGCCATAGCAATAAAACCACCATCGTTCCGCAACGTTACGCTTTCTTGCACACACGCAGTCGTCTGTTCCATTCCCAACATACAGTTTTAAAAATCTAACCCGTTCCATAAGAACTGTGTGTCTGTGTAATCTTTGGCTGTAAGGTGTACTACACTGTCTTATCAACAAACACAAAAGTCAAGTAAAAATAAATAATACACACAGTGTGTTTCTAAATTATGTTAGCATTTTCATACGATTATTATCAAGTATTAATTACAAATTAACAAGGTACATGTTCAGGATGGGAGAAGAAATTTCAGAAGGGAGTGAAATAGGAAGAGAAGTACGATAAGGATACTGTCTAATCAACAAACAAAAAAGGCCAAGTAAAAATAAATAATACACACAGTGTGTTTCTAAATTATGTTAGCATTTTCATACGATTATTATCAAGTATTAATCACAAATTAACATGGTACATGTTCAGGATGGGAGAAGAAATTTCAGAAGGAAGTGAAATAGGAAGAGAAGTACGATAAGGATACTGTCTAATCAACAAACACAAAAATGCCAAGTAAAAATAAATAATACACACAGTGTGTTTCAAAATTATGGTAGCATTTTCATACGATTATTATCAAGTATTAATTACAAATTAACATGGTACATGTTCAGGATATGAGAACAAATTTCAGAAGGAAGTGAAATAGGGAGAGGAGCACGATAAGGATGCCTTTATTATCTACCCTGTTCAACATCTACTTGGAAGATTTAGTGTAGAACTGTTTTCAGAACACGGGAGGAGTGATGGTAGGAGGAAGAAGAAAAAAAAAGTGTATAAGATTAAATTTGCTGATGATATGGCGTTGTTAGCAGAAGAGGAGATGATACTAAGGGATATGCTACTGGAGCTAAATGACAGCTGTGAGCAGTATGGGATGAAGAAAATGCACATAAAATGAAAACCATGGTCATAGGAAGAAAAGTAAAGAAGGTAAACTTGCGAATTCTAAATGAGGCAGTAGAGCAAGTGGACAGCTTCAAATACTTGGGGTGTACTATAAGCAGTAACATGAGCTGCTGTCAGGAAGTCAAAGGAGGATAGCAATGGCAAAGGAAGCTTTTAATAGAAAAAGGAGCATCTTCTGCGAACCTCTGGAGAAAGAACTAAGGAAGAGACTAGTGAAGTGCTTTGTGTGGAGTGTGGCATTGTATGGGCATAAACATGGACATTACGACGAAGTGAAGAGAAACGTGGATATGGAGAAGAATGGAACGTGAAATGGACAGACAGAATAAGAAACTACGCTGTGTTGGAAAGAGTGGGTGAAGAAAGAATGATGCTGAAACTGATCAGGAAGAGGAAAAAAGAAATGACTGGGTCACTGACTGAGAAGAAACTGCCCATTGGAAGGAATAATGAAGACTTCGTGTTAAGAAACTCTCACCTATAATGACAAGCTACTACTAATAAATAATGCGTATAAAATTTTAATGAAGTTCTGACAAATAATTTGTGAGAAAATGGCAACAGAGAAAAAAAAACAGAACAAAAATTTTTTCACTCGAGTGTTTAATTATTGTCAACAGAAAGAAGATAATCCTAGCTATTTATTATGGGTATCAAAATGTGTCTCAGTGAAACGTACAGCAGAGTTCGTATAGGTCAGTTTCTGTCAGATGCGTTTCAATTCACTGTGGGCTAAAGCAAGGAGATGCACTGTCACCTTTACTTTTTAACTTCGCTCTAGAGTATGCCATTAGGAAAGTCCAGGATAACAGACAGGGTTTGGAATTGAACGGGTTACATCAGCTGCTTGTCTATGCGGATGACGTGAATATGTTAGGAGAAAATCCACAAACGATTAGAGAAAACACGGGAATTTTACTGGAAGCAAGTAAAGAGATAGGTTTGGAAGTAAATCCCGAAAATACAAAGTATATGATTATGTCTCGTGACCAGAATATTGTACGAAATGGAAACATAAAAATTGGAAATTTATCTTTTGAAGAGATGGAGAAGTTCAAATATCTTGGAGCAACAGTAACAAATATAAATGATACTCGGGAGGAAATTAAACACAGAATAAATAAGGGAAATGCGTGTTATTATTCGGTTGAGAAGCTTTTATCGTCAGTCTGCTGTCAAAAAATCTGAAAGTTAGAATTTATAAAACAGTTATATTACCGGTTCTTCTGTATGGTTGTGAAACTTGGACTCTCACTTTGAGAGAGGAACATAGGTTAAGGGAGTTTGAGAATAAGGTGCTTAGGAAAATATTCAGGGCTAAGAGGGATGAAGTTACAGGAGAATGGAGAAAGTTACACAACACAGAACTGCACGCATTGTATTCTTCACCTGACATAATTAGCAACATTAAATCCACACGTTTGAGATGGGCAGGGCATGTAGCACGTATGGGCGAATCAAGAAATGCGTATAGAGTATTAGTTGGGAGGCCGGAGGGAAAAAGACCTTTAGGAAGGCCGAGACGTAGACGGAAAGACAATATTAAAGCCACGGTTTTCAATTGAGAAATATACTTTCATTTGAAAAACAAACAAGTTTCTTCGGTAAGTGATCGCTTTTAAATTTCCTCAGTATTCGAAGAACGACAAGGAAAAAGTGTTCAGTTGAAACGACAGCCAGAAATCGACAGTTTGGAATGTGGCTACAGTAAAGGCCAGACCTTACTAAATGATTCATTTAGGATGCGACTCCCAAAACGTTTCTCAGCATCGCTTTTGCTTCTTGATGAATGTGAGATGAAGCGCCACCTTGCATGAAGATAAGGTTTTCAATGCCATGATTCTGTAATTTGTATCACATAACCTTGCAACACTCTACAGTGTTACTTTCTACGAGTATTAATCGTCACTGTAACTCTTTCCTCATCCTTAATTTCTTCAAAGAAACACGATCCTTTGTAAATTTTCCAAGAAACTTCTGGAATGCAACTAGATTACAGGGCGCACACCTCAAAGCTTTCATGGTTGTAGCTCTTCTTCTCAGGGTATTGGCTAAATACTGTATTAGCAATTATAATACCAATGACAAAGAACAATCAAGCTGCTTCTGCAGAAACATAACCTCCATTTCGAGGAATGCAATTTTATTGAGGAAAATATCACGCATTAGAATGGCTTACATAGTTTTCATTTGTCACATTTCGAAATAGATGTTGTCAAAGCAACCAAAACACTTTCAAGAAAATATACCATATGACTCTACTTTCTTTTGTCAATGAAATATTTTTCTTTATAGAAAGCTTCTTTTATCAGAGTTTTATAAATATTAAATTCATTCCTGTCTCATTTATGCAAGTAAATATTAATTTTTAGTCCTACAGAATATATCTGTTAAGATATGTTGACGTATATTAATTCAACTGTCATTATACAAGGAGCGCACTCAATTGAGTGACTTGGTGGCCAGGATTCCACAGTAATATGCAGTGTTGGGCGAACAATCTACGTAAAGATTAGTTTTTTCGTCCTACAGAATATATCTGTTATAGTAACAATGATTATTAGAGAAAAATTCGCTCCGAGCTGGAGATCGAACCCGGGTCCTTGGTTCTAGGTACTAAGTGCTCTAACCACTGATAATCATTGTTACTATAACAGATATATTCTGTAGGACCAAAAATTAATATTTACTTAGATTCTTCGCCCAACACTGCATATTACTGTGAATCTCCGGCCACCAAGTCGCTCAATTGAGTGCTCCTTGTATAATGATAGTTGACTTAATATATATCAACATATAGGCTATGTCGAACTTGGAGTCAGAACACAAAGGGAAAACACTCAGAGGAGAGGGATTCGAACCGGTGCTGTGGATTGAACTTCGGCATAGCTCAGTGGTTAGAGCACTTGGTACGTAGAACCAAGGACCCCGGTTCGTTCTCGGGCGCCGAGTGAATTTTTCTCCTCTAATAATCATAATTTATGCACGGTATTGGTTTAGTTTATGACATTTTATCAACTGCGCTGTAGATTAATGGTCAACATGTCTGACCGTGAAACCAGCGGATCCGGGTTCAAATCCTGGTTGAGACAAGTTATCTGGTTGAGGTTTTTCCGGGTTTTCCCTCAACCCATTAAGAGCAAATGATGGGTAACTTTCAGCACTGGACCCTGGACTCATTTCGCTGGCATTACAGTCTTCATCTCATTCAGACGTTAGAGAACCATAGCAGTTGATAAAGGACGATAAAATATAGCAATATAAACGTACTTGTAATAAAATACAAAGCGAGGAAGTAACTATATATTTATTTTTTAAATCTTTAAGTATTTTATTTTGACTATTACACTTTTACTACGTCACACTACTTTTGACCAATAAAACGGTACGAAAGGACGTCTTTCAACCAATCATGGCTGCTTATCGCACGATTTTATCGCG
>JAJSOF020000031.1:105235907-105252799 GCA_025594305.2 Periplaneta americana | reverse complement strand
ACAGTATATTCCTACTACAAAAAAAGAGTAATTAGAATAATAGTAGGTGTCAGATCTAGGGAATCGTATAGGGCTATTTTCAAAAAACTACATATAATGCCCATGGCTTGTCAGTATATCTTTTCATTAATAATCTTCCTCGTATGTAATCGTGAAAACTTTGTAACTAATTCAACAGTTCATAGCATAAATACACGTCAAAAATGACTTTCATACTCCATCGGCAAGTCTATCGTGCTATCAAAAAGGAGTGCGTTATATGGCAGTAACAATACAATAATTTATATTCTGCTGTACATATTCAAACAGTATTCGGGGTAAGGGTTGTTTGGGATAAAGCCCTTTAAAGAAATACAATTTTGGAAGATATCTAGAGGTAAGGCGTGGGATGTTGTATTGCAGTGATCGCCAGAAGCTGTGTACGACACATGCCCCTGCCTCTACTATGGCATCATACCCCCACCCTCTTCTTACTCTCTTCATTTCGTTAGACGTAATCAGACAGATATCAGCAGCGGACGAACACTTGTGTACGATACTGTGTTTCGAAATGTCTCTTTAAAACAGCCGTGGCAAAAATGTGACTCACGAGCACATTGTGGCTCGCAATGATAGCTATGCATTTCTCTTGCTTTCTACCTCCCCAACACCCACCCTCTCACTCAGTGGAGTCAAACTCCGTTCCATTTGTATTTGTCTCTGACCTGCGAGTGGCGTATCGTCGCAATGTCTCTCTCGAAACCATGTACCTCTACAAAAACGAAAGTTCCAAGTAGGATGGGAGGACGCATTTTTTGCTGACAATATGATGAGAATATTAAATGTATGATTTGTTCACAAGTATTACGAGGAAAACGGTTGTATAACATAAAACGGCATTATACTACATGTTACTCATGAAACATTAAAAGGTTAAGTGTTATTATTATTATTATTATTATTATTATTATTATTATTATTATTATTATTATTATTATTATTATTATTATTATTATCATCATCATCATCATCATCTCTGTTGATCCTTTCTCAGCAGATGTACGAATAATGCGGTTAGGTCTTCAATTTAAACTCGCAAATTTACAATGTAATGTTACAATGAAAGCTAGATGTAAGGACTTGACAAATGTTGAACTTTTCAAATCTTTGCCAAAAATAAATATCGAAGCTTCGTTCTTTCGCTTGCTCTGTTGAAGCCATGTTCGCTACAACTTACGTTTGTGAAAAATTATTTTCAACAATGAAAATAGTAAAAACCAAATTTACATCACGACTGACAGACAAATACCTTCGTGATCAACTACGACTGGCAGTAATTGACATAATTCCTGATTTTGAAACTCTGTCGCAGAGACATTCTGAAGACAGTTAATTTTAATTGTGATAATGTGTCCTAAATTTTCTTATTCATTTCTTTCTTCGTTACACGTAGTAAACATTAGTTTGTGCGAGATCGTGCGTATTTGCTTGTTTTCCGCACAGAACCAATACATGTGAAATACCACATTCAGTATTCCCAACGTAACACACATAATAATTTTTACTGCTTTAGGAATTCCCATAACAATTGTAAAATAAGAAAAATATTTTTAACAATGCTTTCCGGCATTTTAACATATATCCTACATCAATTAGTAATATTACCAATATTACATCAATTTCACCTAATATTTGTGAAGATTGTTTTAAATATTTGCAAAATTAAGTAAAGTCTACTACTCCACAAACTTATTGCATTCTGATACAAGTAACATTAATGGAAGCCGTGAAAAAATCAACAAGATTCCAGATGCCGATGTTATTACTGCAATATCTTATATAAATAATATTGTTAAAATATTAAAATGAAAAATAAATCATTACATAACTTACCGTTTGTTTTAAGTTCGCATTTATAGACTACGGAAAAAAAAGACAGACGTATTCAACCTGCTGGAGTATAAAACAGAAAACATTTTAGAACAATGTTGAAGAAAATATTTTGGTTTTCAACTTGCCGTCATTAAACAGAAGCCAATTTTCATTGCATCTAATTAGAAATTCGTCTTTCAGGTATGTAATAAACGATCTTCGACAAAATAATTTTAGGTTGGATAATTGTTTTCATGTTCTCTGAAATTAAAAAAGCTCAACTACGTTTCGCTTTTTCAATCTTTTCCTCGACCATGTTTTCTTGTTCATTTCTTTCTTGTTAACGTACTAAACATTACCATTTGTAGCCTTGTACTGTATAAAATTATATTTAAGGGCTTGACGTAAGGAAAATGAAAATCCGTTAATAAGTCAGACAGTTGCTACACTTCCCCTTCGGGTGTCCGCCTCCCTCCTTAGGCGGTATGCACGTTGCAGTTTACACAGTGGCTCGGCGCACGATCACATTTTCGCCACGGCTGTTTCAAAAGCATAAAACAAATACATAAAATTGTATTTTATAATGGGGCCATTAACAATGATTTACATAAACACTGACATTAACATTACCGTTAGACGATAACATGAAAGTTCAAACTTTCAGAATATCTGCCTGTCTCTCAACGCCGGGAACCGAACCCCAGCCCGCGTGATGACAAGGACGCACTCTAGCAATGTGGTATAACCCTGGCCGAGGGCTTATGTTTGACACCCACGGAGGACAGCGATGTTGTTGTTTGGGATAGGATAAGAAATGCCAGATAAATGTAATCTGTAGTCGATAAGAATAAAGTCCTTAAGGCGCGGGGATTCTGTGGGATCATCGGGGATAATGTTGTCATTCGCGGCTTAAGATAAAGGTGAGGAGTTGAGTCGTGATTCAGTTTAGGTTCGACGATTCAGTCACTGATCACCGCAGAGAGCCGACGGACTGGACGTTGCAGATCCTGGGTAACACGCTGAGCTTTAAAACTCAAGTGGAATATTGTTTACACTTTACACGCACGGGCTATTCCATAATGAAATCGATGAGTAAAAAACCTCGCATTTTTTATACTCTAATTTTTTCCCTATTTATACAAGATGCTGAGGACAGTGCATTTGCAAAAATATACTATCGAAAGTCAAACGGTTTTACTATTGAGCGACAAATTTAATTTTATAAAAACAAGCCTCTTTCAGGGCTCAGAACTCTGGAACCATTTACTGCAGAACATTGAACGGTGAAGCTGACATTTGGTAGGTTATGTTAAGCATTTTTATTGTATACAGAGAAGATAATCTGATTTTACTTACTTTTAGGCTTTTGCCCATTTGTAAAAATGTAAAAAAATATTGAGAAGAAACCTTGTATTATTAAGAGGGATTCGACATTGTTTGCTTAGTGGCTCGGCAATAAGTTTCGAGGGTATTAAATAAATTATTTTCACACGCCTAGACTTGAACGGCGCAGTACCGCAAATTCACTGGCCGAGAGATGAAGATAAGCGAGCGCTGGGCGTCATTTTACTCCTGTGTTTATGAAAACTTGTGATAAAGCTAGCCCAGCTATGCGCTACTAGACGAAACATCACGTGTTTGTCTCCTGGCCTTGCTTGCCTAGGCTAGCTCCCGCCTCACAGTCAGCTGGTTAGTTCACGCGCGTACTATTTATTTTCTTTATTTGATATTTTCAATACTTTCTTATCAACGTTGCACCAGTAAAAAAATACGAGTTTATTTGTACTTTCAATGCGGAATCTAACAAATATATTTTAAAAATATTTTTTCGTGGGCAAAGGTGTCTTAATTAAGAAAAATCTAAATTTCTCCATTTCCATAAAAAAATATAAAAAACTGTTTACATGTCAATATAAACTTTAACTTTTCAGCATCAAAATAAACCATGATTTTGATCATTAGGTGAAAGGGTTTCGGAGCTACAACAGTTTAAATTTGCTAATTTTATGAAAATACGATAAATTTAAATATTTTTAATTTATACACTATGAAGTTCTGATGCCTCAAACATTGCACAAAGCATTGTATCACAGTTGTCAACGGACAGAAAAAGTTTCATTGTATTTAAAAATTGCAAGGTCAATTTTCTCTATATTTCGGTCGATTTGAGATGGAATAGCCCTTAGATACTATAGTCAGTCTAGGAGCACAAGAAAATAAATGGCCTATTAGCCATACGTCAATGTAACCTGTCTTTTCATTGCTTAATCGTACTTGTTGCTATGACAATCCAATTTCTTTTGTTTACTTCTTTGCATTGACTGTAGTTCATGCATTCATAATGAATTATCTAAGCATAAACTTAAATTAGAAACAAAATATTCACAGGAAAGTTCGCAAACTCCAAGGTTTCATGCCCAGGTTTACGTTATTTTAAAACAATACATAAACACGAAGCTCTGATAAAGACAACAGGATAACTGGACGGAGTTTCGCAATAACAGACCAACCGAAAATTAAAAAAAAAAGTGATATTTGCACAAATCTGTTTTTGGCAAGCTAATTTAACTCGGAAAAGAATCAAGAATGCGGTATCTGAATTTTGCTGCTATTTATAAGCAAAAATTCATTTATTTTTATTGCTAGTAAGTTTGAAATGAATACAAATTAATAAATACAATGAAAGATAAACTAGCCCACTCCTGAATGAGTAAGACTCGTGCTCAGGAGGGGATTCCAATACAGACAAAAATAAAATTAAAATTGAGAGTGAACACAGATTAAATAGTGTTTAACATGTTTAAACCCAAACTATAAATCCAGTACAATTTTTTTTATTTTTTTTTTATTAATTTGGAGAGGATTCGTGGTTGAAATATTATTGGAATAAAATTTGTTTAATAATCTGGGACCTTGACTCATGCCATGATAAAAGCTGCATTGGTTTTCACATTTAGGAACATTAAATCCAGACGTTTGAGATGGGCAGGGCATGTAGCACGTATGGACGAATTCATATAGAGTGTTAGTTGGGAAGCCGGAGGGAAAAAGACCTTTATGATAGACGTAGATGGAGGATAATATTAAAATGGATTTTATGGAATTTCTGATTAATCTTATGCAATAGGACCGCTGGCGGGCTATGAGGGCGGCAATTTTAATAAAATAAAATAATACTCATTTAAAAAGCTGCATTGGTTTTACATTTTGGTTCAGACAAACGCAGAGAATTCTTTTTAGTTCAATATTTATGTACATACCTTTCAAAGTTGTTAAGATTTCTGTGAAAATATTTTAATAAAATAAAATAATACATTTGTTTAATGTTGATAACTTTGAAATGTTTACAACAATTCAGTTGGGTAATCTTTTTCTGAAGAAAACAAATTTTGAATACTTTTTCTGTAAAAATTAACGGATAAAGTTGGATTTATAAGCTATTTATTTTGCTTTGAAATATTAATTCAACTGCTGAAAAAATGTCTCTTATTAAAAATCGTTAGCCTTTTTGGTATTATTTGTGCTATTTTTTGTGATAGTATAATAATAATACTTCTTGCATAAAATCTTTGATAAAGAATAATTTTAATGTCCAATATCTCGAAATAATAAACTAATAATTATAATCGTAGCTAGTAGTCAGTTATCTCGTCTAATGGTATCTTGAAATCGTAAAGGTATCATCATTATCGTCAATCATCATTATTATCCAAACAAATATAAGACCCAAAGCCTGTTACGATCTCATGAGTCATTCTCAGCCACCTTTTTTTCCCTAAATGATCTCTTTCTCTGGGGATGAATGTAAGGGGTGTGATTGCGAAGATCTTTAGCCTCTCTACCTTAATGCCAACTTCACCTTCTTGTGGTACACCCTATTTTAAATTAACGGGCTCTGGCGACCATGTATCAGCGGAATAACTGTAACATCTGATGGAGGAAATGCTATATAGGTGAACCCCACCAATTAAAATCTTCTGGGCTAGCAATCCATTAGGCGATCATTTTATACTGCTTTGAAGTCTCATCAGCGAATAGATTATAAAGAATGGACACTGTCACCTTTGATGTAGCCTGGGATTTCAATGACCTTCAAGCCAGCTAGACCTTTTCTCCCTAGAGTTGGCGCTGACATCAGCCAGCTGAAGTCGACACAACGGAAATATAGTATAATTAATAATCTATAATTAACTCAAATAAAATAAATTGGAATAAAATAATAAATAATAACTGTAATAGACTCTATTCCTTTATAATAAGTTCAGACGTTAAAAACAATTAAAATATGTAATGATTTGATAGCCAAAATGGAAAAACAAAACTTTATGAGAAGTAAAAATCACAGTATACCTATATTATATTATATACAAATATTAAACGGATTTGATACTAATTTTATAATGTATTATATTATTTTATAATATAATTTATGATATCTGAAATATAAAATATTATTATTACAACTAGTTTGTCACTAGAAATAAAGAAAAGCTGTTAACTTGAATTTATTTGAAGCAAAGCGTTACTGGATTATGCAATAAGGTAGGCGATGTTTGGATCCTGTGTCTCAACTCTATTCTCAATTATTATCTTAGCTTATGCTCGATTACACTAAACTCTAGCGCTTGAAAGTGGAACTAATCAGATATTAGAGAAAAAAAATAATCTTTATAATCCCTATTCGCTGGTCTGAATAAATTTTGTTCAAAAAAAAAAAAAAAAAAAACAAAGGAATTGCTATATTAAACGTGTATTCATAATTTTGACTAAAAATGTGACGTTGCGCCGTAGCCCGTCTTTCTCGTTAGCTACGAATTATAATGAAATGACGTCGTTGTTATGTTTCCATGGTTACCAAGTATCTTTAGGGTTATGTTTATATTCCCATCGGAATGGTTCTATAGCCCATCACAAAAGTTTGAAAGGTTACCAAATTCGCGAAACAATGATTCACATAAACGTTGACATTACTATTATCAGAGCTCTGGAAACTACAAAACTTTCTGTTAATGCTCTGATTTGGTCAATACACAATGATAGCGCTGAAGTCAAACAAATATGGCGAAATAACGTCGTTGTTACGTTTCCATAGTTACCAAATATCTTTGCGGTTATGTTTATGTTCCCATCGTGGATTATGGTATGACTTTTCGATTCTACGATAAGGTTTATATTCTTCTGAAATTGATACCAAATTTGACATTACTGTGTTTCAAATTCTATTCTACACCTGGCCAAGGGAAACGGGGCTCTCATCATGAAAAAGACTGAGAAACACTGATATAAATCGTTAATCAGATATTAGGAAAAAAAAATCTTTACTTAAGCTGAACTTACAATTTTAATCATATAAAATTATTCCAAGATCATATTTTCTTCTTGACACAACGTATTATTTATTAAAAAACAAACAAAATAGATTCACTATTATTGATTCTGAAAACAAAAAAGTCTGAAAGGAGAAGTTCGTGAAACAATGTGGGATAGTTGTGTCCTTACAGAGCTCCGCCTGCTCTGTGGTCTATTGACGCGTCACACAAAGAAGGCCATGACAATACGCTGTTGCCATTCATTTGTGCAGAAAGTGTGATATTGACTGCATGCGCCATTGTGAACCGCTCTCCACGTCGAGCGAGAGGAAATTTCTGTCAACTTGAATGAAAATGTACCACACGCTGTAACCATGGCGACTTACACATTTGATATTAAAATATGTGACGACACTATCTCGTATAACAGAGTTGGCAATTTGTTAGTAATCCAGTTGAAATTTGAATTTTTTTAGTGCTGTTGATCGATTAAAATATTTAATCGATTAAGTATTTGAATTTAATCGATTAATCGATAAATTAATCGAGTTTTGATCGAGTTGAAAAAATGTTTTAATATACTGTAATACACAATTATTGTTAAACTAGCCGTACCCGTGCGCTCCGCTGCACCCGTTAGAAATAAATATAAAGTAATTACATAATTAAAATAGAACATTTGATCCAGGGAACATTCGTGTTTGATAGAAGGATAAATCGTTTAATATGTTACTTAATATAAAACTGTATTTAAATAATTAAAATGCAGTCATTTTGGTCCAGAGACACTCATTTGGTGCAATGACAATCCTTTAACATGTTTCTTAATTGTTATTACATGCAACCATAGTTTAATGAAGATTGACATATCATTTAGTTTTAATGTGTATACTTTTTATTACTTGCTATATGTTTCAGAAGTTACTGTAATAACATTGTAGAATTATGTCCATCTAGAGAAACTACACTTTCCAATGGTGAAATAATAATTAAACAATTAATTAGCTTCCGATATTACTTCATACAAACACAGAAACATTCTCTTAGGCTATGTTTAATAGCTTTCGATTGTTGTTGTCCAAGGCCCCTTATAGACGAAATCATTTGTTTTTATTTCAATACAGCGCCTTAGATGGCGTTGTTATTGTAATTTTAAAACTCATTTATCTCATTAGATATCAGTCCTATCAAAATTTTGTATAGAATAAAACTTATCGGAAATTATTTTTAAAGAAACTTTTGTTATGTAATATTTTTAACGAAAATCAATAATAAGGGATATATTTCGATTTATTTAATTAAGGCTCCCTTATAACCCCCTTTTAAATAAAGTATTTTGAATGCCATATAGCCTAAAATCTAAGTTACAACGAACTTAATTTAAATTCCAGTTTTCATATAAATCAGTTCAGCCATTATCGCGTGAAAAGGCAACAAACATCCTGACAGACAGACAGACAGACATACAAACAAAAATGTCAAAAAAAGCGATTTTCGGTTTCAGGATGGTTAATTATATATGTTAACACCAATTATTTTTGGAAAATCGAAAATTACCAGAAAAAAGATTTTGGTTACAGATTTATTATTAGTATTAGATATCTGTATATTATATTGTATCGTTATATTACTTTTTAAATAATTTTATTATGAGGCTTATAATTTATTGTGTCAATTTCTCCGGGAGACAAACATAAATAACAAAAATTATGAAGACTCACCTAGTTAATACTGCTTCATCCATGATTTTAAACATGTGAGTGCATTCACATGCTCCGAATTAAGTGCCGCTCTACGTTTAGTAACAATGTTTCCTGCATCACTAAACACGAAAAAACTTTTTTCTGTCAAGCACTTCTCCACGATCGTTCAATTTAAATCCAAACGTTTCACCGAGTTTACCTCTCAAATTCTTATATGACATAATTGAGTTTATACTTTTCACAAACCACAGAAAACTGATTTTTTTTTCTTTATCGGTATAAACACACAACCTTCATATACAAACTCAGTACAGAAACTGCAAGCACCTGCAAAAGTACAGCGGTCGAAACAGAAGACTGGCCCCTATTGTAATCGAATTACCAGATTTTAGAAAGAGAAGAAGGTAGTTACGCTCTCACTTGCACACAGTGTAGACATGGCTATTTTATAAGGTATGAGGGGGACGAATCCCAGAAAAGTATGTATTTCATATGCTAGGAAGATGAGCTGACAACAAGGTGGAAGTTTTCTTGGAAAACCATAGAACTTAATAAGGGTTTCGCATTGTGTTTGAACTTTCAATAGGGATAGACTAGGTCACTGTCCTCATATCTCCATCTCTTTCTGAAGTGTTTGTGCAAAGATTTTCCCTACGCTACCTGGTTTACAGTTAGAAAATAACAGTACTATTGTCCTTTTAAGTAAGCAATTTCCGAGAGAGAAATATTGTCGGAATTTTTAGTATGAATTTGTATTAACAAAATAATAATTAATATCATCTACAACCGATTCATTTTAGTGGACTCGATTATCCGATTAAATATTTTTGATCGATTAATCTTAAAACAGAAATTGATCGATTAATCGATTAAATGCCACAACACTAATTATTTTATAATGTTTTTGTTGTTTTCCACAACTACGTAAAAGTGGAGCTACCTCTTTTTTACAGGAAGCCCTTCAATTGTCATCTATCATCTCTTGCGATGTATAAAGATCAAAATTTCGCAAAATCAGCCGCAATATGAAGTGTGGCCTTCGGCAAGTGGCAATGACTGTGAAGCATTGTTCGTAACTTGTGGAATAGGTCTGTTACTCAATACTGCATTTTTTGTATGATAAACTATCAACTTCGATAAAAAGTGATGAAACAAAAGACTTTACAAGTAAGATACTGAGCACGTGTCACGTAGGCTTTTATTCGAGATATTCGGGGTTTAAATCCCGGAAGACTTCACCTTGATAGTGTTTTCCCGGATTAAGAGAGATCACACATGCAATAGACTTTGTTCAGCATTCATGCACGAATTCCATTCTTATCAGGCTCAAAACAAAACCCAAAACATTACCATGGGTTTACCATTACTTCGGAAAAGCGACAGCACGTCTTGTTGGAAAACAAATGCGGGCTAGCGGTGTAGTCTTTCGATCTAAGGCTTGCCTTCGAATCCTGGTTGCGCCAATCACCCCAACTGCAAGGCAAGTGTGAGTTGTAATTAGAAATACTTGGACAATACCCTACATCACCAAGGCAGATAATATCTAAGTCGGTATAGCGGCTTTAAATATATGATTAAAAAGTGAAGGCGAAGCAGGATCAAGTTGCTATGGAAACTTAAACAAAAGCAGATTGATAATCTTGGCTGCTGTCAAATTGCAAACGCCCAGCAAATGTTCTGGTTATATTTAATTCTGGATGTCTGTACTTCATTGTATTCATAATTTTATATTGACTATTTCGTTTATATGACGTCACTGCATTTTCGACCAATGAAGTGTAATGAAATTTTGAATTCCAACCAATCACAGTCAGACTTTGCGATAATTTCTGCAGCTAGATTTATCGCTATCAATTTATCGCATGGTCGTTCTTTTGTTTAGTCGTTGTCGCCAACTGTTTCCCCGTAAATTGATGATCATGAGTACATTAAGATGCAACTACACGGTTAAACTTTTCTTTCAACTTTAAAGCAATGAATACAAGATTGATATTTAATATTAATTAATATATTTACGCAGTGAAGACGACGTTCAAAACGGCGCACCATGTAGACACAAAATCTTCATGCATCTTAATTGAACGTACCTTTTAAACTTGATTCTTTCAATATTCTTCCCAGATTGCACGCATACGCGATTGGAATATTGAACTGTGTAGATGCAGCTTTAGTTCCGTTACACACTACAGCGAGAATGCGTTTGTCGAGCTATAAAAAATGTTTTCGTGTAGCACTGATTGTAACGGTCGAAATAAGGCACAGCTGACATTGGTTCTGCTTCCACAGGTAACGTAACACCTATAAAATTGTAGCCTATAACATTTGTATTGAAATTAAACAATTAATAGACGTTAAAATTTATGTAACATCATCGCATATCAAACTCAAAGACCTTGCATAGTAATATTGTCTTTTGATCAAACTGCCTTTCGTATGGCGTAATAAAATTCGTGTTTTAATTAGGCCTATCTATACAGAGATGGCTTCACTGTGTAGCAACATGTCTCGCTGTGAATACATAAGCATCGGTATGTAGCTGTCCCCACTGTTACTGTTAAATTAAATTATGATTTCAGCAGATAATGAAAATGTATTTGTTAATAATAATAATAGAAAAGTGCAGTGCATGTAATTAACATTGTTAAACTAGTATTTCGCTTTTCGCAATTGGCATTACTGAATAATAACATCGAATTTCTTTATTGCAATAATCGATATTCATCTACGAGTATTTAAACTTCACTATGTCTGAATAGGTTAAGTATTCGTTAATATACAATTATTAACATTTTGTGATCGAATTTTAGGGATATATTATTTACATTTTTATTTTATTCACGAAATAGTCCTAATAAATGTCACTCGAGATCTGAGATTTATCCAGATAAACCTCTCGACTTGCTAAATTTTTATCGGATTCTCAAAATGACCTCTCGTGACAGGTTACTACAGAAAAATTGTTTATTTGTGGTAGAAATTTGTGTCTTACTAATCGTAAGAATACTTCCCGGTTATTTCAAGGTTCACTGGCTGTCTTTTGTATAGAAGACACGTGCCTCCAATTTCAAGTAAAAATTTTTAATTTTAATAACTAATTATTTCTTTATCTATTTTAAAGCCTATGTCAGATTTTCGTTTTCTTTAACTGTAATATCGATATATCTTAAATGTATTTTCTATTTTATCGGTTGTTTCGATACATACGTACTAATTTGATGTTTCATTTTTATAAAAATTAATAACACCAACACTATCAGTGCTACCACTACAACTACTACCACCACCACTATTATTACAGTTACAAATGACTCTTAGAGAACCCGGAGGTTCATTGCCACCCTCACATAAGCCCGCCATCGGTCCCTATCCGGTGCAAGATTAATCCAGTCTCTACCATCATATCCCACCTCCATAAAATCCATTTTAATATTATCCTCCCATCTACGTGTCGGCCTTCTCAAAGATATTTTTTCTCTCAGGTCTCCCAACTCTCTATACGCATTTCTGGAATCACCCATACGTGCTACATGCCCTGCCCATCTCAAACGTCTGGATTTAATGTTCCTAATTATGTCAGGTGATGAATACAATGCAGCAGTTCTGTGTTGTGTAACTTTTCCATTCTCCTGTTACTTCATCCCTCTTAGCCCCAAATATTTTCCTAAACACCTTATTCCGAACACCCTTAACCTCTGTTCCTCTCTCAATATGAGAGTGAGTTTCACAACCATACAGAACAACCGGTAATATAACTGTTTTATAAATTCTAAGTTTCAGATTTTTGACACAGACTGGATGACAAAAGCTTCTGAACCTAATAATAACACGCATTTCCCATATTTATTCTGCAGGTTTAATTTCCTCCCGAGTGTCATTTATATTTGTTACTGTTGCTCCAAGATATTAGTAGGTTAAATTAATTATTCTAAGTCCGATGGAATGAATACTTACTGATTTTCGCGATTATTGACCACCACTAGTACTTTGCATTTTAAAACTCTGCTGCTACTAATTAGGTAATTATTCCAAATTGGATTCTGCCTATACTACCATGTTTATCTGACTGTATTAACTAGGATAATTGTTGTTGTTGTCTATATTATTATTATTATTATTATTATTATTACTATTACTACCACTACTGCTGGGTCCCTATCACTTTCACTACTCCTCATTGCCTACTACTACTACTACTACTACTACTACTGCTACTACTACTACTACTGCAATACAGGGTGCCTTTAAAGTCTGGAACCATAGAAGAAATGATGAACAGTGCTTTTTCTACTACAGAATGTGCTCCGCATGTTCGTCGCCATTTGCAACACATTTCCTCAAACCTTTTACCATGATTCTTGAGTCCTCTTCAACATGCGACATTCCAGAGCAGCCTTTGCGGTGGCTGACCGTTTCTGAATTTGATCCCTAATTTTTACAGCATATACCTTAGCTTTCGAAATGTCCACATGGCAAAGTTCATGGGTGACTGGGAGGTGCATTAGTGCATTTGCACAGGGTGATCAGAAAGCGATATATAACCCTATGGTTCCAGACTTTATAGACACTCTGTTCATTCATTTATAGTTTTCTACCCAAGGACAGAACTTTCACTGCAAACCCAGCATTCTCCAGTCTTTCCTATTTTTTGCCTTCCTCTTAGTGTCCTCATATGATCCATATATCTTAATGTCGTCTATCATCTGATATCTTCTTCTGCCCCGAACTCTTCTCCCGTTCACCATTCCTTCCAGTGCATCCTTCAGTAGGCAGTTTCTTCTCAGCCAGTGACCAACCAATTCCTTTTTCTCTTCCTGATCAGTTTCAGCATCATTCTTTCTTCACCGACTCTTTCCAACACAGCTTCATTTCTTATTCTGTCTGTCCATTTCACACACTCCATTCTTTTCCATATCCACATTTCAAACGGTTCTAGTCGTTTCTATTCATTTCATCGTAATGTCCATGTTTATGCCACATACAATGCCACACTCCACACAAAGCACTTCACTAGTCTCTTCCTTAGTTCTTTTTCCAGAAGTCCTCAGAAGATGCTCATTTCCTATTAAAGCTTCCTTAATCATTCCTATCCACTTTTTGACTTCCAGCCACTCTCTGTACTTCATAATTCTACCTACAGTTTTTCTGATGTTTCAATCAATCATTATAGTAACAGAACATAACCTTCTGCGACAGTATTGGATATCCAGCCTGCGTGATGTTTTGCTAGTTGTCTTTCGATTGCATATCCGAGAATAATCGAAAACCTGAACTTTAATGAATAGGTTACTTTAATGACTATTGCATTTAAGGACTAACTAAAGGTGTATAATTACTACATTTCGGCATGGTCGAGCATAAACATTTTTTTATTAATTTATTGACAACTTACGGAACATCTGCCCGCTTGGAAAATATAAACCAGTGTAAGTTGTCAATAAATTATCAAAAACGGTTTGTGGAAACTGACATATGTCACCTGCCTCAAATCCATTTTAATATTATCTTCCCATCTACAGAATTGATGTTGTGTTTCGCAAGCCAAGCGTTGATTGTAGCCAGTGCGCCATCTCGGCCTCCCCAACTAACACTCTATATGCATTTCTGGATTCGCCCATACGTGCTACATGCCCTGCCCATCTCAAACGTCTGGATTTTATGTTCCCAATTATGTCAGGTGAAGAATACAATGCGTGCAGTTCTGCGTTGTGTAACTTTCTCCATTCTCCTGTAACTTCATTTTTCTTAGCCCCAAATATTTTCCTAAGAACCTTATTCTCAAAAACCCTCAACCTCTGTTCCTCTCTCAAAGTGAGAGTACAAGTTTCACAACCATACAGAACAACCGGTAATATAACTGTTTTATAAATTCTAACTTTCAGATTTTTTGACAGCAGACTGGATGACAAAAGCTTCTCAACCGAATAATAACAGGCATTTCCCATATTTATTCTGCGTTTAATTTCCTCCCGAGTGTCATTTACATTTGTTACTGTTGCTCCAAGATATTTGAATTTTTCCACCTCTTCGAAGGATAAATCTCCAACTATTATAGTTCCATTTCGTATAATATTCTGATCACGAGACATAATCATATACTTAGTCTTTTCGGGATTTACTTCCAACCCTATCTCATTACTTGCTTCAAGTAGAATTTCCGTGTTTTCCCTAATCGTTTGTGGATTTTCTCCTAACATATTCATGTCATCCGCATAGACAAGAAGCTGATGTAACCCGTTCAGTTCCAAACCCTCTCTGTTATCCTGAACTTTCCTAATGACATATTTTTTATTTTTTTTATTGGGTTATTTTACGACGCTGTATCAACATCTAGGTTATTTAGCGTCTGAATGATATGAAGTGATAATGCCGGTGAAATGAGTCCGGGGTCCAGCACCGAAAGTTACCCAGCATTTGCTTATTGGGTTGAGGGAAACCCGCCTCAACCAGTAACTCTGCCCCGACCGGGATTCGAACCCAGGCCATTAGACGACGCTAAATACCGTAAATGTGGACTAATGACAATTCTAGAGCCTAAAAAAATACAGAAGTGATAGTGCATCTCCTTGCTTTAGCCCGCAGTGAATTGGAAAAGCAACTTTACGGACTTTAAATGCTGTATGTTTCACTGAGACACATTTTAATTAATCAACTAGTTTTTTTGGGAATACCTAATTCAGTAAGAATATTATATAAAACTTCTCTCTAACCGAGTCATACGCCTTTTTTAAATCTATGAATAACTGATGAATGGACTGTACCCATATACTCCCATTTTTTCTCCAATATCTGTGGAATACAAAAATGTGATCAGTAGTCGATCTATTACGCCTGAAACCACACTGATGATCCCCAATAATTGGAAAATGCAGGAAGGAAGCCACACCGCTGAGTGGACGACTGTTTGTACCAGCGACTGGTCTTCTGACGTGAACGATGCTTTCGCTTTCTTTTTCAGAAATGAAGCTGAGATACATCACCACCCCCGCGTCTTCGGCGGAGGACGAAGGCTTCAACTCCACGCTGAGGACGGTGGTCGTGCCCGTCCTGCTGGGTGTCGCCCTGACTTCAGTCTCGCTGGCGATCCTGTACGCGCTCTTCCGACACTTCGTACAGAAGAGAAGAACACCGCCTGAAAGTAATGAGGCTCGAACCAGCACCCCTAGGATAGAGAGGGCTGCGATGGGCGCTTAGTGTTGTGTCTTCAGAACAAATGCCGGTCAGCAGTTTCTATTGGCTGAAAACAGCAGTGAATTTCTGCACACAGAGATGCTCTAGAAGTACCAGGTTTAGAACAGCACTCTTGAAGTGACAATGTGATAGATTCACTGTGAACTGAAAGTGTCTTATTTGCATGTCGTTCGGGAAGAAGTTTTGGGGCACTGACTGACGTCATGTTCGACGGTATCGTGATGGAGCCGAATGTAGAAGCAACAATCCTCTTGAGGTGGGAAGCGGTTTCTGTAACAAAGAAATTCATATCAAAATTTAAACTTATATAATTTAAATAATTGATTAAATGGCGATCTTACTCGTGTTAATTCTGTAAGCATGTGCGGCTTACAGCTGTTTCGGTGCTTCATCACACCATCCTCAGAGCCTACTAGATCTCGGCGTCATCTCGAACTTCGCTGCCTGTTGTGTGGGTGCGTTTGATTGTTGACAAGTGTTGAAATTTGGTGTCAAATAGTGTGTGTGTTCTGAAATTGATCTGTGTGTTGAGAATTTGATTAAGGTATGTTTTAGTATGTCTGTGTATTTCATATTGTTCTAGTGTGTTGAGTTTTTGGTTTTTGGGTTGTAAGTGTAGGATTTCCATGCATTGCATAGATGTTTAATACTACGCTTTATAAATAGACAGGCCATTATAACAGCTGCAGAGCAATTAAAAGATTAGAGCAGCCGTGGCGAAAATGTGATCGTGCGCCGAGCCACTGTGTAACCTGCAACGTGCATAGCACCTATGGAGGGAGGCGGACACCCGAAGGGGAAGTGGAGCAACTGTCTGACTTATTAACGGATTTCATTTTCC
>JAJSOF020000031.1:105198535-105235807 GCA_025594305.2 Periplaneta americana | reverse complement strand
TATTAAAAATAGTTCCATTAATTTGGACTTCTGATTTTATTATTGCAATCTGTAGGGCTATATTAAACAAGAGAGGTGCCAGCCCATCTCCTTGCCTGGTTCCTTTCTCCAATTTAAAATTTTCAGTTGTGATCTTTCCTAATTTCACTGTTGCCTTTGGTTCAGATGACACAATTCTGCATACATTTATCAGTTTCCTTGGAAAACCGAGTTGATGCATGTGTTCCCATATTGTCCTAAGTATTAGATTATCATATGCAGATTCAAAATCTAAAAAGAGGCAGTGTAAATCGATGTTCTTTTCCCAGCATTTTTCTGTCTCTTGTCTCATTATGAATAGCTGGTCCACCGTCGATCTTCCCGGTCTGAATCCGCACTGATAGTCCCTACTATTCCTTCCATATATGGTAACATTTTTTTATATAGGATGTTAGTCAATAATAATAATAATAATAATAATAATAATAATAATAATAATAATAATAATAAAATTTGTGTATGTATTATTTATTTAGCAATATTTTATTGTGCTGTACAACAGCCAGAGGCCAATATCAGTTCAGCACAAAATGACAATAAATACAAAATTAATAATAAGAAAAATTACAATAAAAGTGCATAAAATAATTATTACAATAAAGACAATTACAAATAATGACAATAAAATACGAAAATAGAAGGGATAATTGTAAAATACATAATACAGAATACTCAATAAAAACAATAGCAACATTCATAAATTAAAAATGAATGAGGAACCGACGTGAATAATAAAATATAAAAATAACTAAATAGCTAAAATTACAGATAGATTAAACGGATCTAAATTAGTACCGTGCAAATTGGCAAATGTTATGCATCTGACAACCGGTGAAAGAGATTTAGAATTTAGGTATAATTTTTTTTTATCTTAATCCTTTTTAAGGAATCCGAAGGCAGATATTGCTTTTGATGGATTCACAATCAATATCACCCTTTAAAGCCTTACAAAAAAATAAGTAGTCAGGTTCTAGGGGTGCTATTCATAGACATTTCGCTAGCCCGGGCTACGAGCGTGCTAAACAGGATTTTTATCATGTCATATAGCTGACACTGGTTTATGAATACGAAAAACGTTGGTTCGCTGATCATCCACCGAAAGCCCGCGCTAAAATTTGTCTATGAATACGGTCCTAAATGTCTAGCATAAAGGCTAGAACAGTTAAAATATTTACAAGTAAGTTCATAATTGAAAACAGGGGAAATTGGTAAAAATCTAAAAGCACATAGGAACATAAATTTTCTTTCAATGTTTTCCAGTTTCACCGAACCAGTAGAAGTAATAGAATTCTAGACGACAGATGCATATTTAATTTTAGATATCTGACTAATGTAGAGTATAAAATTACCAAAGTAATAATAATAATAATAATAATAATAATAATAATAATAATAATAATAATAACAATAATAATAATAATAATAATAACAATAATAATAATAATAATAATAATAATAATAATAATAATAATAATAGATTCGAAATAAAAGACTATTACTGAATTTGATCTAAGTAACTAGATAATATGAATACATTAGAAAAGTAAGTATATTTACTTAGAAGTGTCCACACCTGTGGAGTAACGGTCAGCGCGTCTGGCCGCGAAACCAGGTGGTCCGGGTTCAATTCCCGGTCGGGGCAAGTTACCTCATTGAGGTTTTTTCCGGGGTTTTCCCTCAACCCAATATGAGCAAATGTTGGTAACATTCGGTGTTGGACCTCGGACTCATTTCACCGGCATTATCACCTTCATCTCAATTCAGACGCTAAATAACCTAAGCTGTTGATAAAGCGTCGTAAAATAACCTACTAAAATAAATGCTTAGAAGTAGGATATACATACATACATACATATAGAGTTCTGCCAACTGGCAGGTCTTTCACTGCAAACCCAGCATTCTCCAATCTTTCCTATTTTTTGCCTTCATCTTAGTCTCCACATAAGATCCATTTACCTTAATGTCGTCTGTCATCTGAGAGGTTCTTATAAAATAAAATCAGCTACTTATAGACTATATTTAAATATGATCAGTTTGAAATATTAAGAGAAAATCAATTCAGTAAACTAGTCTGAAAACAAACCTCACTTTATTAAGTATTGTTTATGAGTATTATATTTAAAAGCGAATGTAATTTACTATTCCGTTGAAGCACGTAATTTTACATTTCAATTTTGGAAGATGATGCCGTCCAATAGGTTCGATATAACATCGGCAGGAAGAAGATTCCAGATTGAGAATAACAGCATGTTCTGTAATTATATATATAAGAATAATAGTTTCTTGTTGTATCAGGTGCCAAAACTGCAAAGAGATCAGATATTCTGAAACCGACAGACAAATAAGATGGACTGCAGCGAGAGCGCGTGCGATTCTCAAGTCGGAGCCACACAGCTGCTCCAAGTATGGCGAAATACGGTCAAATTGCCGAATGTGGCATGTAAATTTAATGCACATATTATGGACACGCTGTAGATTTATGAATAGTTTTGAAGTTACATCAGTTAACAAAACATCGCAATAAAAAAACAAAGGCATTATCAGATTCTCGATAAGGATTTTTTTTAGCGAAAAGCAGAGAAAAAATATTTACTTACTTACTTACTGGCTTTTAAGGAACCCGGAGGTTCATTGCTGCCCTCACATAAGCCCGCCATTGGTCCCTATCCTGAGCAAGATTAATCCAGTCTCTATCATCATATCCCACCTCCCTCAAATCCATTTTAATATTATTTTCCCATCTACGTCTCGGCCTCCCTAAAAGTCTTTTTCCCTCCGGCCTCCCAACTAACACTCTATATGCATTTCTGGATTCTCCCATACGTGCTACATGCCCTGCCCATCTCAAACGTCTGGATTTAATGTTCCTAATTATGTCAGGTGAAGAATACAATGCGTGCAGTTCTGTGTTGTGTAACTTTCTCCATTCTCCTGTAACTTCATCCCTCTTAGCCTCAAATATTTTCCTAAGAATCTTATTCTCAAATACCCTTAACCTATGTTCCTCTCTCAAAGTGAGAGTCCAAGTTTCACAACCATAAAGAACAACAGGTAATATAACTGTTTTATAAATTCTAGATTTTTTGACAACAGACTAGATGACAAAAGCTTCTCAACCGAATAATAACAGGCATTTCCCATATTTATTCTGCGTTCAATTTCCTCCCTAGTGTCATTTTTTGTTATTGTTGCTTCAATATATTTGAATTTTTCCACCTCATCAAAAGATAAATCCCCAATTGTTATAGTTCCATTTCGTACAATATTCTCGTCACGAGACATAATCATATACTTTGTCTTTTCGGGATTTCTTCAAAAGATAAATTTCCCTAATCGTTTTGGATTTTCTCCTAAAAACGTCATAAAAAAACCCGTTCAAAAACCCTCTCTGTTATCCTGGACTTTCCTAATGGCATACTTAAAGGTGATAGTGCAAAGTTCAGAAAAAGCCTAGTTTAAATATAATAATTGGAAACATTACTGGCCCATGCTGTAAGTTTATATATTACAATAATATATATTACAAAAAAATATTAGGAATTACATTTTGTGTTAGGAATATTTTGTCTGCTATAGAATTAAAGCCGTAACAAGATGGAAAAAAACAGGTTTGACAGAACTTATAAATGTGAAGAAATGCCTGGCCTACTCCTTGAACGTCTTTTCCGATTACACGCCGCAGACAAGCTCAGATTGAACTGTGTGGGTATAAAGAGGCTGCGGGCGCCACAATATCCTCTTCATAACCATGACAACCGAGCGGGAGACGTCAACAACAGGGGGCGCTGGGAGACGCACCGTGAGTCTGAACGGGGACGGAGAATTGCGTAGCGAGACGAACGTGTTTCATAATCAGCATCATCACCAATAGCTTCACTGTCGACAGAGTCATTACAGTTTTGAAATTTATTGAAATTACAAATGCGAATCAAATTTCTACACATTTAAAGAACAAAAGTAAAATTCTTTCAATCATTCATTATCATAATACACCGCTCTGTTAATTTTACTGAGCATATTGGGAATTAAATCAATGGATTTTCCAAAACACGCTGTGAAATGTTTAATATAAAACAATTTTTATCTCAAAATGGAAGCAAAAACAAGTAAAATTGTATTAAACTTTTTTTGTTTTAAATATTTCGAAGAATACCCCCTGAAACTAATGACGCCGAAATAAATAAACTCTCCAGCATGGGACACTTCCAGTTACATTATATTACAATATTAGAAGTTAAATTATATCATTAAAATTTTAAGTAGAAATTGAGAAAGAACAGTAGTTGAAGAAAAGAAAGAAAAAAATCTATAGATGAAAGTTTAATACTGAACGGTTTGAATTAGAAGAAATGTAATATACAGGGCTTTCATTTCAAAACTTCCCTGTCTAAATAACTAATTATTTAAACTTAATTCAGTTTAAAGAAAAAACGCGTCAATTCAGATATTGAGGGGGAAGTCTGAAACCAGGCGTAATTGCATTTTAGATTTCAAATGGCAGCCCTATATATTTTATACTTAAATGCGAAAGAACATTCAATTTATTGTTTATACACCTCATTCATTTGTTTTTACGTCTTTTGTTTTCTGTCGTCGCCTGGCAACCTGTATTTTTGTTATTATCAGTTGATTGCAGGATGAAAACACAGCTTATTTTGTGTAATTTCCTAAATTTAATCAATAACGATGATTTCTGTTCTCTCTTGAAGGGTATAGACCTTTTTAAAATAATTTAATACACAAACACAGCTATTACATGAAATGCTCAATAAGTTTTTGTAGCTTTATTCTCTTCACCTCTAATCAACAATAACAACAATCCAGGTTACCAGGCGACGATAGAAAACAAAAGATGCGAAAACAAATGAATGAGGTGTAAAACAATAAATTGAATACTCTATCATATTTAAGTATCGTAGGATCGATATCAGAGCTATAAATAGAAATAAACGGACAGCCGAAATAATTGATCCTACGATCCGATTTGAAATCTCAGCCACTCAGCCATCTGAAGTGAACGAAGAGAAAAAGAAAATCTACGAGCTCACGATTCAGTACTATCATCGAAATACAACATTGAAAAAATCACAGTTACCGGTCTCTTCTTCGGAGCGAGAGGCACCATCCCGAAAGCCTTTGTAAAGCGAAGGGAAAAATACAAGCTGACGAGAGATCTTCAAGATGCCATCGTCATCACCATGTAGCAATATTTTGTCAGCATCTTTATGGTGTACATTCACTTTAAATTATATTTGGTTCTATTTTTTTTTCTTATGTCTTAATCAATTTTGTCTGAAACCTGTTTATATAATTTTTCATTTTGAATTTTATTGTGAGCTATTCTATGTCGTAGGGCAAACCCAAAATATTGGGTCAGACCAATAAATTAAATTAATATAGGGGTGCCATTTGAAATTTCAAAGTGGGGTGGCTGGGGGTAAGGGGTGAAATTTAAAGTGCAATTGAGGCTGGTTTCAGACTTCCCTCTCAATATCTAAATTGATGTGTTTTTTTTTTTGTTTAAATTGAATTATTTAGACTGGGAAGTTTTGAAATGGAAGCCCTGTATAATTAAAGAGTAACAAATAGATAGCAATAATAATAATAATAATAATAATAATAATAATAATAATAATAATAATAATAATTAATTTATTTTTTATTTTATTTATTTAGATATTAACGTGCAAAACAACAGCACAAGGCCAATTACTGTTTAGCACGAGATACAAAACAAAACAAAACAACAAATGATGTTGAGAATGAATGATAGAAAATGGCAGTGAGATGAAATACAATCAATATAATAGTCTATAAGTAATATTGTAAAGATACGCAATTGACAAGAATAGTATGATACATATATCTTAACAAATGGCATAAATTAATAAAACTGACATAAAAATTCAAAAGATATATTACACATTAAATGGAACCAAGTTCATTCCATACAAATTAGCATATTTAATACATCTGCAGACCGGAGACAGAGATTTAGAATTTCTGTTATAAAACAATTTTGAAATCTTAAACCTTTAGCAGGAATATGAAGACTGATATTGCTCATGAAAGATTCACAATCAATATCACCCTTAATGACTTTACAAAAAAATAAATAATCAAGATCCTGACGTCTGGTAAACAAACTACCGCAATTGAAATATTTGCAATTAATCTCATAGTTATAATCGGAATTTGGTAAAAATCTATAAGAACACAGGGAAATAAATTTTCTTTGAATATTCTCCAATTTAGCCGAGTCAGTGGAAGTAATGGAGTTCCATACAACAGATGCATATTCAAGCTTGGATCTAACCAATGTATAGTATAAAATTAATAAACACATAGGAGTGGAAAAAGAATAAGTTATAGACCTAATTAGACCAAGCATTCTTAATGAATGGGTATAAATATATTGCACATGATCATGGAAATATAATTTTGAATCAAGTAGGACACCAAGATCTCTAATACAATCTTTCCTAGTAATTACGACATTACTAAGAGAATAGTTAAATTTTAGGGAGATAGTTTTCCGTGAAAAGGAAATAACAAAAGTTTTAGATTGATTAATTTTCATTCCATTTTCAGCAGACCATTGTGAAATTGAATTAATGTCATTTTGAAGAATTTGACAATCAGCCTAACTATTAATTTTACGAAAGATTTTGAGATCATCCGCAAATAAATGCAGCTAGAACTTATTCTTTTACTTATATCATTTATATAATAATAATAATAATAATAATAATAATAATAATAATAATAATAATAATAATAATAACAACTTTGTGACGTTACTGTCACTGAACTCCTTCCACCCTGTATGTTTCAGCTGGTGAATTAGATATCTGCAATTTTTAACTATTTCAGAAAAGTGTAAATTATTTTCATGTAGGCGAGCTCGGCATTGAGAATTAGGTCAAGATATCGTGTTACATCAACTTTATCTTCGACTTTTGGGCATTTTTTTTGTAAAAATATGAATTCCTGTTTGAATGTACTCGCTAAGAAGAACGACGCCGTAGCAGAAACATGTGGAGGAATCCCCGTAGCCTCTGCACAGGCGTAGAAACGCAACGGCTTCGATCCGTAGAAGCCATCAACGGGGATCGCCAATGACGCTTCACAACGAAATAATCTCTGATATTAAAAATTATTGACTCTATAAGGACCACGCAGTTGATGCGACACGGTAAAAATAAATGTTGTGCATAAGCAACAATGGAAGTCAATGTTGTCGAGCAGTTTAGCTTCCTCCACCCACAAAAGTTCCTGCGAATCGATACGGGTTCCGCATTTGTCCGCGAGAGCGCGCGCGGGTAGGACAGCGGAACCTTCTGGATAGCCGGACAGTCGAGTGTGTGAGAGCCTGGGAGTTCACCAATGTCACAGCAATGTCTCCCGAGCCTCTGGCCGCGCCAATGAGGCCACGGGCGTAAGTAGCTACTCTATTTGTCAGTGTATTAGTGTCCACAGGTGAGAAAGACGTGGCCACGGCCCATACGATGGTCACTCCGCAACAGAATGGGGGGGCCGAGATTTGTCGTGCAATTTTATGTTCGTTTTCGTTCTTCGATCCGTAAAACAGACATTTTGGATAATATTTAGTTTATTTATGGTTCATATATTGCATAATTAATTATTTATTTATTAAGATAGTAGTTTCTCGAAAGATCGTAATGAAGAAATCTTTTGCGTGCTACATTTTATACACGTAAGTTTGCAGCATTCTGATCTGTTCATTTTATGTTCGTTTTCGTTCTTCGATGTCGCAAAACAGACATTTTGGAGAATATTTAGTTTATTTATGGTTCATATCTTGCATAATTAATTAATTATTAAGACAAACATTTCTCGAAACATCGTAATGAAGAAATCTTTTGCGTGTTATCTTTTTATACACGTAAGTTTGCAGCATTTTGATCTCTTCATTGTTGCTATTCACCTAAAAAAATGTTATTGACTGGACAGTAATTAATACTGTTACGTTTACGACATTTTAAGTCCAACAATCACAGATATTGAACCGATCCCAATGAAGTTTATTTATCTGTCATTTGTTACTAGCAATGAAATACGTACAAAGTTACAAGCGTTGAATTGCTATTCGACAATACTTTTGCTGATAAGGAAAATTCTAATTGCGAACCGAACGAACGTGGACGTTGTTTCACTCTCGACGCCAGCGGATCAATAGTGACCAGACAAGCCAAAATTCACCCTCACCGACCCCATTGCAGCCGCCCTATTATGAAAATACGTAATCTATACATGGTGCTGTTATCTTAAAATTCTGAGTGCCCTTCGTGGTTTGATAACATTGTGTTGAGAGCTACACTAATAACTGTTTCGATAAGCAAACGTGCGCGTTTGAATACGTATTTATCGTTTTTCCTTTTAAATCGTATATTTGCTTACTTTATAGCGGGGTCAAAATTGTTGGTTCCAAACAATTGACAGTGTTACACACTGAATGGGTGTGTCGTATTAAAGTATCGTTACACTAGAGTGAGACATGATGTCGTGTAGGCCTATAATATTATAACAGCGGTGTAGTACTCCTGACATTTGCTGCTTTTGACGCATCACACGACCCAAGGAACAAGCAGTGATTTCATTCGCTGCATATTTCTTAAGTATGTTATATACCGTACATTAAGGGAGAGGAGCTCACGATTTTCCTTGAAGGATTTATCCCGAAGGCTACAAATGTACCGAGGAAAAATGTGTTTCGATCCCGTGGTGTATATACTATTTTTTTTCCACGAACGGGAGTAAATTGTCGAATTTTATTTATGAAATTTTATCTTTTGAAGAGATGGAGAAGTTCAAATATCTTGGAGCAACAGTAACAAATATAAATGATACTCGGGAGAAAATTAAACACAGAATAAATATGGGAAATGCGTGTTATTATTCGGTTGAGAAGCTCTTATCATCAGTCTGCTGTCGAAAAATCTGAAAGTTAGAATTTATAAAACAGTTATATTACCGGTTGTTCTTTATGGTTGTGAAACTTGGACTCTCACTTTGAGAGAGGAACAGAGATTAAGGATGTCTGAGAATATGGTGCTTAGGAAAATATTTGGGGCTAAGGGGATGAAGTTACAGGAGAATGGAGAAAGTTACACAACACAGAACTGCACGCATTGTATTCTTCACCTGACATAATTAGGAACATTAATTCCAGACGTTTGAGATGGGTAGGGCATGTAGCACGTATGGGCGAATCCAGAAATGCGTATAGAGTGTTAGTTGGGAGGCAGGAGGGAAAAAGACGTTTAGGGAGGCCGAGACGTAGATGGGAAGATAATATTAAAATGGATTTGAGGGAGATGGGATATGATGATAGAGACTGGATTAATCTTGCTCAGGATAGGGACCGATGGCGGGCTTATGTGAGGGCGGCAATGAACCTCCGGGTTTCCTTAAAGCCAGTAAGTAAGTATATTAGTTGGTTATTTAACGACGCTGTATCAACTACTAGGTTATTTATCGTCGATGAGATTGGTGATAGCGAGATTATATTTGGCGAGATGAGCCCGAGGATTCGCCATAGATTACCTGATATTTACATTATGGTTGGGGAAAACCTCGGAAAAAACCCAACCAGGTAATCAGCCCAAGCGGGGATCGAACCCGCGCCCGAACGCAACTTCAGACCGGCAGGCAAGCGCCTTAACCGACTGAGCCACGCCAATGGCTATTTATGAAATTCTTATTATTAAATTTCACTGAGCGCATATGTACAGATGCAAAGAAAATGTCATAGCAACAAGAACATGACATATTTCGTTGTTAAGTTGTATGCCACTTCCTCGGGGAAAGAAATGCTATTTTTTTTCCATACGGAGGAAATGTTATATTTCTCTCCTGAATTTGGTAACTCAGAAACCGAAATTTACTCCAGGTCGTTTTTCTTATTTTATTAGGTTATTTTACGACGCTTTATCAACATCTTAGGTTATTTAGCGTCTGAACGAGATGAAGGTGATAATGCCGGTGAAATGAGTCCGGGGTCCAACAACGAAAGTTACCCAGAATTTGCTCGTATTGGGTTGAGGGAAAAGCCCGGAAAAAATCTCAACCAGGTAACTTCCCTCGACCGGGAATCGAACCCGGGCCACTTGGTTACCGTTACTCCACAGGTGTAGACTCCAGGTCGTGGAAAAAGAATTTAAAGTATAATTATTTTTAGTTGGTTATTTTACGACGTTTTATCAACTGCTATGCTTATATAGCGTCTTAGTGAGATGAAGGGCGAAATGAGTCCAGCGTCCAGCACCGAAAGTTATCCAGCATTTCCTCTTAATGGGTTGAGGGAAAACCCCAGAAAAACCTCAACCAGGTAACTTGTCTCAACCAGGATCTGAACCTGGGACCCCTAGTTTCGTGGTCAAACATGATAACCGTTACTTCACAGCGATAGACTTTAAAACATAATAATAAATAGATTTTGATTAGTGTTTTCAGAAGAAATTATAACATAAAGACTGAAATTCTAACGTTTTTGTGATACTAGGCTAACAATAAATTTATACAAGCTGTCGAAAAAGGATCAAATATTTTGAGAGGTGTTATGTAGCATTCTCCAGCTAACATAATAATAATAATAATAATAATAATAATAATAATAATAATAACAACAATAATCCGTGGCGCTACAGCCCACGAAGGGCCAAGACCGACCAGCCGGCTGCTGGCCTCACGGCCACATGCCGAAGCAGAGGTGGACGATCATCAATCAGAATGGAGGTATCGTGTGGTTAGCACGATGATCCCCCCTAGCCGTCCTAACATAATTAGGAACATTAAATCCAGACGTTTGATATGGGCAGGGCATGTAGCACGTAAGGTGAATCCAAAATGCGTATAGAATGTTAGTTGGGAGACCTGATGGAAAAATACCTTTGGGGAGGTCGAGATGTAGATGGGAGGATAATATTTAAATAGATGTCAGGGAGGTGGAATATGATGCTAGGGACCGGATTAATTTTTCTCAGGATAGGGACAGATGGCTTATGTGAGGGCGGCAATGAACATCAGGTTCTCTAAAAGAGATTTGTAAATATGTATGTAATTTACGTAGTATTGATCAGAAGAAGAAAAGAAGTGTAATGGGTCTTAAATTAATATCTTTAAGAAAAAATTACTGTAAAATTTGTATTGGAACATCAGCATAAAAATCTTCTACTAACTAATTTGTTCGTTTCTTATTGAAATGCAGTAAACAAAAGAGTAAACAGGTTGCTATGATATACCAAAAAAAAAAAAAAAGACGAGCGAAGAGCTCAAATTATAAGTTAGCTGTTGTTACAATACCAATTTCACAGTGCTCGTTTTTTCGAAGGCATTCATTTGTAGGGCATATGTTAGTTACACTTATTTTCTTGTTTTCATGAAGACTACTTCCCCTGTAATAGTAGACCTTTTTTAAACCCTTGTATAGTTCACTTTAAGTGTATTAATTCAGAAGGACATGACTTTTATGCGATATCTATAAAATAATAATAATAATAATAATAATAATAATAATAATAATAATAATAATAATAATAATATATGTGGTCTGTGATGATAGTTTAGGTAAAATAATCCTGTTTAGATTTGAGGAATTGTAGGCCTATAGTTCCCTTACTTTGCGATATTTCGTCTTTCTTTAAGTAAAATAAATAAATAGACGTTTTTTATGTGCTTTCGTTGGTAACCTAGAAGTTAACATGTATGACTGTAGCGTCATTTGACTGTCTCAAGTTCCTGAAGATTACTTCCTTATGCACAAAATTGCGGACGTAAAAGATTATCTTTCGGAACTTCCATCTGAACCGTGAAAATTAAACGACAGATAAAGGAAGCCGCTCACGTCAATCGTCATGGATTAACCGTGTCAGTCAGTTCCAATATGGTTTACCTTTTATGTCTTATTAATAAAATGGTTACACTTCAGTAACCTTCACTACAACTACTAATAAAGGGAATGAACATAATTAATGTCGTTTTTTGCTCTGAAGTAACTGTCACCATAGCCTTCGGAGTCGGAGGGCCATTAAAAATACGCGTACGATTTCAATGCATCCTAACGACATTGACATCAAGGAGGCAGTGATCAACATTCGTATTGTTGTGGCTTGGATATTTAGAACTATTGTAATTTCCAAAGGTTACGAGTAAAATAAATAATTCATTAAAGTTTAGGCCGGTATTAGACTATAAAAACGCCGGAATTCACAACGTTCGTCTTTTATTTCGAAACATAAATGTTAATTTCTTCTGTACATAAGTACTGTCTGTCTTTTGTTTCCCTACGAGTTCCATGGAAACAATCAGATATCCCGCGCATATATTTAATGACCCTCCGTGTACATGCCGCTATAATTATATCGAAGGGAAATATTTCATTTTTATTCTTTTGGTTTATGGTAAAACACTAATATTTTCTTCATTTGCATTTTATTTTTGGTGTAGGATAAATATTCGTCTTTTATAGTACAATTTATTTCGATCCATAGAAATATTGTACTAAGCCTAGGCCTACATAAGTGTTCTGCCCAAGGGGAGGTCTTTCACTACAAACACAGCATTCTCCAATCTTTCCTATTTTCTACCTTTCTCTTAGTCTCCGCATATGATCCAAATATCTTAATGTCGTCTATCATCTGATATCTTCTTCTGCCCGTTCACCATTCCTTCCAGTTCATCCTTCAGTAGGCAGTTTCTTCTCAGCCAGTGACCCAACCAATTCCTTTTTCTCTTCCTGATCAGTTTCAGCATCGTTCTTTCTTCACCCACTCTTTCCAACACAGCTTCATTTCTTATTCTGTCTGTCCATTTCACACGCTCCATTCTTCTCCATATCCACATTTCAAATGCTTCTAGTAGTTTTTCTTCATACAGACATGGAAATTCTACACATCCAACCAAAAAGCCAGAAACTAAACACACTAGAACAATGCGAAATATACAAACACACAAAAACATATTCAAATGAAATTTTCAACACATAACTCAATTTCAGAACACACATAATCTTAGACTCCACATTACACTACACAAACACACCCCCACAGGAAATAAAACAAAAGGCTCCAAGACCAGCAACGACCAGTTCTGATGAAGGCCAATAGCAGGCCGAAACATGTTAACAAAATAACATACAAATTTAATACGTGAAAGTTATATTATACGTTTTCCAAAGTTTCTCTTCATTTCATCGTAATGCCCATGTTTCAGCCATATACAATGTTACACTCCACACAAAGCACTTCACTCGTCTCTTCCTTAGTTCTTTTTCCAGAGGTCCGCAGAAGATGCTTCTTTTTCTATTAAAAACTTCTTTTGCCATTGCTATCGTTCTTTTGACTTCTTGGAAGCAGTTTATTTATTTATTTATTTATTTATTTATTTATCTATTTATTTATGTCTATAACAGGGCAAAGCCCCAATTACAATATATAGTAGAGATATTTATAGCACTGCTTATAGTACACCCCAAGTATTTGAAGCTGTCCACTTGCTGTACCATGTCATTTAGAATTCGCAAGTTTGCCGAAATACTTGTATGTAACGAAAAAGACCCAAGAATACCTGAAATTGTACATTTTAATCTATGTATACTTTCAAGCCACGCGGTGAAGGTAAATAAATTTTACGAATAACATTTTGAGTCTTAAAATTCAGTCGGACTGTCGAAGGGTGCAAACAAATACACCAATGCAACACAGATCCGTTTTCCCGCGCACTTCGAGTTACGAAAGTTCTTCGGACATCCTATATAATAGATTACGGAAATTGTCAGACTAATATTGCTTCCAAACGCAATCCTGGTAACGGTTATAAGTCTTTATATCGCAATGAACTGCAAGATTCCCTAATCTATTGTGGAAAATACTGACTCTGTGCTTCCTTTCTTCTGGTTGTGTTATTGCTGGGAGCCATATTGGAAGCGTGGGAGGAAAGCTTCAAACCGAGCGACTCTGTGCATTACTGGCTTCAACGAACAAAAATGGTAGCACACACTACTCTGAGGCACTATCGTGTAGGCGTCAGTGGAACATTATCTTCCTGTTCGGTAGCAGTGTTGCACGAATGGGTAAATGAGGGAGCAGCTACCACTGGGTGAAGTGATAGGGTTACATTATCTGACAATAGGCAAAGGAGCGCCTGAAGATTTAATTTAGTGCTTTAAACAACAGTTTTAAGAAAGTGTGAAAGTGAGTACAATACAATAAGTGGTAGTTTTACTAAGTTGTGTTATTATAAATAGTCTCCAAATAGCTTTACTTAATAATAGGCACATAATGTGGTACTTATGTCCGTTTTGCATACTATGCTCGAGAAATTATAACACATATTTGAGATCATAGTTGATTGTTGCTCACATGAAAGACTGCCAATTGAAGTACAAACGTTCATACTCTAATAGACTCATAAATACTTTACATGAACAAAATTAAAATTATTATATTTCATGTACATCATTCCCTGGTAAATTGACTCGTAGATACTGAATATGAACAAAATCCGTCCAATAGTTTAGTAGAAATCGCTGTACACAGACAGACAAGTACTAAAATTATTATATTTCATGTAGCTACATCATTCCCTGATAAATTGACTCGTAGATACTGAATATGAACAAAATCCGTCCAATAGTTTAGTAGAAATCGCTGTACACAGACAGACTAGTACTAAAATTATTATATTTCATGTTTACATCATTCTGTCTGATAAATTGACTCGTAGACACTGAATATGAACAAAATCCGTCCAATAGTTTAGTAGAAATCGCTGTACACAGACAGACTAGTACTAAAATTATTATATTTCATGTACATCATTCCTGATAAATTGACTCGTAGATACTGAATATGAACAAAATCCGTCCAATAGTTTAGTAGAAATCGCTGTACACAGACAGACTAGTACTAAAATTATTATATTTCATGTACATCATTCCCTGATAAATTGACTCGTAGATACTGAATATGAACAAAATCCGTCCAATAGTTTAGTAGAAATCGCTGTACACAGACAGACTAGTACTAAAATTATTATATTTCATGTACATCATTCCCTGATAAATTGACTCGTAGATACTGAATATGAACAAAATCCGTCCAATAGTTTAGTAGAAATCGCTGTACACAGACAGACTAGTACTAAAATTATTATATTTCATGTACATCATTCCCTGATAAATTGACTCGTAGATACTGAATATGAACAAAATCCGTCCAATAGTTTAGTAGAAATCGCTGTACACAGACAGACTAGTACTAAAATTATTATATTTCATGTACATCATTCCCTGATAAATTGACTCGTAGATACTGAATATGAACAAAATCCGTCCAATAGTTTAGTAGAAATCGCTGTACACAGACAGACTAGTACTAAAATTATTATATTTCATGTACATCATTCCCTGATAAATTGACTCGTAGATACTGAATATGAACAAAATCCGTCCAATAGTTTAGTAGAAATCGTTGTACACAGACAGACTAGTACTAAAATTATTATATTCCATGTACATCATTCCCTGATAAATTGACTCGTAGATACTGAATATGAACAAAATCCGTCCAATAGTTTAGTAGAAATCGCTGTACACAGACAGACTAGTACTAAAATTATTATATTTCATGTACATCATTCCCTGATAAATTTACTCGTAGATACTGAATATGAACAAAATCCGTCCAATAGTTTAGTAGAAATCGCTGTACACAGACAGACTAGTACTAAAATTATTATATTTCATGTACATCATTCCCTGATAAATTGATAGATATGAATTGAACAAAATCAATAGTTTAGTAGAAATCGCTGTACACAGACAGACATCATACATCATTCCCTGATAAATTGACTCGTAGATACTGAATATGAACAAAATCCAGGCTAGTATTATATTTCATGTACCGGTACATTACGTTTAATAGAAATCTCTGTAATCACACAGATAAATAAGATGTATGTCACTGAAATCTGAAATCGATTTCTGTACGGAGAAAATGAAAGTAAGTGTACAAAGTGTCCAAGAGAATAGCCCTTCGTAGTAGATAGTACTCCCGAAATATTATGTAAACAACCTTTAACAAATCTAATACTCTAAAATGTGACAGTGACGGGGAATTCATCGAACCCCTGTAATTGCGTGAAACGTTTATACTGTTCGTGATTGTTATTGTGAGCATGGTTGGGATTGTAAGGATGTTTGGGATTTGAAATAAAAGTTTGATATTTCTTTTCATTTCTGTCTTCATACTCCCCGCATTTAAATTTAACAAGGCGCAGCCTTCTCGTTAACTACTTCATAATCGCTTCCTCATTCCAGGAGGCCTAGTCTGCAGACAACAATGCAATTGATAGTCGAAACGATTCACACATCAATATGACGCCAATGAATTGTTCCAAATTGTAAAGGATAATAATATGTCATTGCAGAGGATTGGATTCATTTGGAAATTAACAACACATTTAAGTACGGTACTTTAGAATTATACTATATTGAGTTAAATATCTGTGTCTTTATATGCCCCACAACACGTAGAAATAATGAATTCGTTCAGATGTCACATTCATTTGTTAACCTCAATATTTTATCACGACTGGTGGCTGGATTCTTAATTACTTTAAACGCATCATAATCTGTGATCCAAGGCCTACTGTAATTAATGTCATCACGTTACTAATCTAATCTAAATGTAATAATAGAAAATGTGGCAAGATTTCACGCTTAAACGCTTTACTAAAAAAATATTAATATGCTGGACGTTGGAGATTTCCCCATTTAACTGGGTAGTCGAGAAAAGCTACAAGACATCTAACATAAAGGACAAGATGTCTCATCCTGATGAGTTTTATGCTGATGTCACTGGCTCGAAGGCATGCCTGTCAGCTGAGCAAGCAGGAATCTGGCGTGAATACTTGTGACTTTGCGAGGAACAATTGAACTCTGTGTAGACATGACGACACCAGAAGAATTTCTGTAGTAAGACTTTGTAGCTCCGTAGGTATTGGTTTTATAACCTATGCATATTTTAATAGTAATATGCGTTACAAGAGCGGTATGTTGACGTTTTCATGTTCGAGGAAAAGATTGAAAAAGCGAAACGTAGTTGAAATTTTTTAATTTCCGAGAACACGAAAACAAACATACCGCTCGTGTATCGTACATTATTTTGTTCGAAAATCGTTTATTACATACCTGAAAGACGAATTTCTAATTAGTTGCAATGAAATCTCCATGTTGGTTTCTGTTTAATGACGGCAACTTCGGAAAACCAAAATATCTTTCTTCAACATTGTTGCTATAAAATGTTTTCTGTGTTTACTATACTCCAGCAGGCCGTGATATACCGTCTGTCTTTTTTTTCCCCAGTCTATAAATGCGGTGCTTAGAAAAATATTTGGGGCTAAGCGGGATGAAGTTACAGGAGAATGGAGAAAGTTGCACAACACAGAACTGCACGCATTGTATTCTTCACCTGACATAATTAGGAACATTAAATCCAGACGTTTGAGATGGGCAGGGCATGTAGCACGTATGGGCGAATCCAGAAATGCATATAGAGTGTTAGTTGGGAGACCGGAGGGAAAAAGACCTTTAGGGAGGCCGAGACGTAGATGGGAGGATAATATTAAAATGGATTTGAGGGAGGTGGGATATGATGATAGAGACTGGCTTAATCTTGCACAGGATAGGGACCGATGGCGGGCTTATGTGAGGGCGGCAATGAACCTTCGGGTTCCTTAAAAGCCATTTGTAAGTAAGTCTATAAATGCGAACTTAAAACAAACGGTAAGGTTAAGTAATGATTTATTTTTCATTTTCATATTTTAACTATATTATTTATATAACATATTGCAATAATAACATCGGCATCTGGAATCTTGTTGATTTTTTCACGGCTTCCTTAATGTTACTTGCATCAGGAATGCATTAAGTTTCGTGGAGTAGTAGACTTTACTTAATTTTTACAAATATTTAAAACAACAATTAACATTTCAATTTAGGTGAAGTTGCAGTGGTAAGTTTCCAATTTATAATTATTACTATGTTAAACGTCTCTAAAAATATGTTAAAAGCCTAAAGCAGTAAAATGAATGTCGCCCTTAAACGGTAAGAAGAGGGAAATTGTTATGTGTGTTAGGTTGGGAATACTGAATGTGGTATTTCACACTTACCGCGTATTGGTTCTGTGCGGAAAACAAGCAAATACGCACGATCTCGCACAATAGTTATTTACCTCCTTTGATAACGTAAAGTGAAACATAACAACATTGAAACGAGTATTGTAATGAACAACTTTACCGCACTGAGTGTCTTAAAGTAAACATTTTATTTGTTATACACATTAATGGTAACATTTTCACAATCCACTTTTCCGCTTTAAAAAAGCTAACAATTATGTTCACATATTGATGTCCACGTTTTTCTTCAATGAGATTGTACACCGCAGAATAGAATAGTGCAGCCGTGGCGAGACATTGTGGCTCGCAGTGATAGCTGTGTATTTCGCTTGCTTCTATCCTCCGCCAACCCCCACCCTCTCACTCACTGGAGTCAAACTCCGTTCCATTTGTATTTGTCTCTGACCTGCGAATGGCATATGTCTCTCTCGAAACCATGTACGAAAGTTCCAAGTAGGATGGGAGGACGCATTTTTTTGCTGTCAATATGATGAGAATATTAAATGTATGATTTGTTCACAAGTATTACGAGGAAAACGGTTGTATAACATAAAACGGCATTATACTACATGTTACTGATGAAACATTAAAAGGTTAAGTGTTATCATCATCATCATCATCATCATCATCATCTCTGTACGTCGATCCTTTTTCAGCAGATGTACGAATAATGCGGTTAGATCTTCAATTTAAACTCACAGGTTTACAATGTGATGTCAAATGAAAGCTAGATGTAAGGACTTGACAAATGTTGAACTTTCAAATCTTTTCCAAAAGATAAATATCCGAAGCTTCGTTCTTTCGCTTGCTCTGTTGAAGCCATGTTCGCTGCAACTAACGTTTGTGAAAAATTATTTTCAACATTGAAAATAGTAAAAACCAAATTTAGATCACGACTGACAGACAAATACCTTCGTGATCAACTACGACTGGCAGTAAGTGATATAATTCCTGATTTTGAAACTTTGTCGCAGAGACATTCTGAAGACAGTTAATTTTAGGTTGTGTTATTGTTTATTCCTTTCTTCGTTACACGTACTAAACATTAGTTTGTAGCTTTGTACTGTATAAAATTTTATTTAAGTGCTTGACGTAAGGAAAATGAAAATCCGTTAATAAGTCAGACAGTTGCTTCACTTCCCCTTCGGGTGCCCGCCTCCCTCCACCTATGCACGTTGCAGGTTACACAGTGGCTTGACGCTCGATTACATTTTGCCATCGCTGGAACAATGAGTCCATATAGAACATGATTTCTCATTTTCACTTTTCATTGAAAAATTTTCCAGCATAACCTTTTCAGAAACATTCTCTACCTTTCTTTTCTTACACCACTGTTCAAACTTTTCATATTCCTCTCCATAACTCTGTCGAGATTTTGTTTGAATTAATAAATCAATTATAGCAACATTTGCCGCTAATTCAATATCATTAACACTCATATTTGTAACATTTATTGAGGCTAATCACGATAACAATGCCGACAATAATAACATTCTTCAAATGTTTCTCGTACAAGGCAAATCCATCAGCTATAAAAGCAAATATATAGCGGCCACAAAAATTTTACATTTAGACAATATTTCAATTTTAACATAATTTATTTACGAAAGCGGATAAAACTTTGTACGATACACATGTCGTAGCTTTATATTACCATACTCGATTGATTATGAAACTCATATTGTAAAATCAAACGTTACGACACTAGTATCGTAAAGAAGTATTACTTCACTGTGAAAAACAAAGACGTCTTTCAGACATGCTAATCAATTATGAAGAGGTCTGCTTTACATGAAGCTGTTGTAAAAATAAATGTATTCTCTCAGACCAAGTCGTGTTCTTTTACATTCTTTATACCCATTTTAAGTTTGGTACACATATTTCCACTTCAATATCTAAATTCACTTGTTTTTGCATAAATTAAATTTAAATAAATAAATAAATAATTAAATAATAAATAAATAAAATAAATAAATAAAGTAAATAAATTAGATAAACAAATAAAATAAATAAATAAAATAAATAAATTAATTTAATTAATTAATTAATTAATTAAATAATTAAATAAAAATAAATACATAAAGAAAATTAAATAAATAAATGAGTAAATAAATAAATAAGCAAATAATTAAAAAAATAAATAAATAAATAAAAATAAATAAATAAATAAGTGAATGGATAAATAAATAAATAAATAAATAAATAAATAAATAAATAAATAAATAAATAAATAAATAAATAAAAAATAAATAAATAAATAAATAAATAAATAAATAAGTAATTAAGTAAATAAATAAGTAAATAAGTGAAATAAGAATAAATAAATAAATAAATGAAATGAATAAATAAAATAAATAAATAAAATAAATAAAATAAATAAATAAATAAATAAATTAATTAATTAAATACATTAAATTAAATAAATAAATAAAATAAATAAATTAAATTAAATAAATAAATAAAATAAATAAAGTTTTAAATTAAATTATGTTATAAATAAATAACTAAAATAAATAAATAAAATAAGTAAATAAATAAATAAATGAAAATAAAATAAATAAATAAAATAAATAATAAATTAAATTAAATTAAATTAATATCAGAAATGAAAAAATTAAATTAATAAAATAAATAAGTTGTCTTAAATAAATTAGTTTAGATAGATGCGGACAAATAGATATTACGGATATGGCATTAAAATCATTCTAATTCTGATGATATTTTTTCTCCACTTTCTTAACTGTAAATATAAACGCTACTTAGGTGTAAATTTTTCTGACATTTTGTATATGATTATAATTTAAAATATATCATTTTACCTTTCAGGTCTGTTTCCAAATTAATATAATTTCAAATCTGGCAACCTTTTCTTAAATTTATTATTAGAATAGACGTTTTCATGTACGCCTTCATTGTCATGGTAACTAATTTGTTTGGAAGCAGATATTTTAGTTAAAATAAATTTAATGTCTAATTTATTTGCATTGTGTTATTTATTATCAGTTTTAGTTTGTAAAGGAAAATTATTTTATTTCTTCAAAACTCGTGTATGACTTTTTTAATATTATGAATGTAGAAGGATTTCGACAGTTTTCCACATGTATTGATTCGATAGTTAATGCGTTTTTAGTTCCTTTCAGAAGTTTGTAGAAAAGCATGAAATAACGGTTCGGTTACAGGTGAAAAAATCAGGAAGGTCTCCCATTGCGCCAGATGTTAAAGCAGCTGAAGTTTTACACGAAAAACAGAATTTAGAGGCAAGAACCAATATGGAACACAAAACGCCAATATAGCTGCAACACGATCAGCACAACAATATAGCAAATCTTGGAAGACACGTTGAACTGCACTCAAGTAAAATGAAAATACTGGTCAAGCTGAAGGAAAGTGTTAAACCTATAAAAACTCTTACTACGTCATACTACTTTTGACCAATAAAACGTTGAACTGAAAGGACGTATTTCAACCAATCATGGCTTTATCGCACAATTTTATCGCGTCCCTAGCATTTGTTTAATTTTATCGTGTCCCTAGCATTTGTTTCTTTGTTTGCCAACATTTGAAACTGCGCTGGTCTGGACGTCAAAAATATATATAAAATTACAAACCACTCCAGTCGATGCACAGCAGTTTCAAATATGACTCGCATTGGCATTCAAGAACAAGAATTAATAAAAATCACTGATCATACCTATGCATCTTCTGAAATCCGATTTACAAATAAATGAAGAGCACCATTCGGAAATCCTGAATAGGTTGAATACACCATGTAGGCCTAAATCAACGAGTTCCAGAAAATTACGCACACGTCCAATATAACATCAATTGAACCACCAACCACATTCAAATTTGAAAATTGTACATTCAATAATTATTCCTTTTACAATTATTCATGTTTATTTTTATGTCATCGTCGTTAATTAAAACTTTTCTAACACTTGTGTATATTGTTAGGTTATGTTATAGCTTCTGCTATATGATATTATGGATAGTCACGTATGAGAGATTGTTTAATATTAAGATTCATTGAAAATCATCTGTCAAGTGACGTTGACTAATGGGATTCGGATAATTGAAGTGGAATGTTGCATTTTAATAAAAATGAAACTGAATCAACAAAGCCTTCTTCACTAGTAACATTGCCATTGTGTATAATAGATCGAGAACTTCTCGACGAGAAGGCATTGCTCACTACTGCCATCTAGCATGCATCTAGCATAAGTTAATATTTGTAATGTTCAGATGGTACAATAATACATTTGAAGACAGTTGTATTTTCGTAAGTCAATTAATATTTTATTGTATTGAAACTTAGTTACTTCTAATCTTTATATACTTTCTTCTAATCGTGTAATAGTCAACTGAGTGATTGCAGACTGTATTCAGGAAGGACATCCGACTTCAGTAGACTAGGTAGAAAACGCAGAATTTGTATTCAGAGGCACAACTTAACTTATACTTTAGTCGTAACTTAGCCAAAAGTCAATAAGGTATGTGAAGACCAATCTTTGCATAACTTAGTGCTATGATTTGCCTGAATAACAATTAATAAGACAATAAATTGTTTACCAGCTTTATTTTTTAACTTTGCTCTAGAATACGAGGATTAGGAAAGTCCAGGATAACAGAGAGGGCTTGGAATTGAACGGGTTACATCAGCTGCTTGTTTATGCGGATGACGTGAATATGTTAGGAGAAAATCCTCGAACGATTAGGAAAACACGGGAATTTTACTGGAAGCAAGTAAAGAAATAGATTTGAAGTAAATCCTAAAAAGAAAGTATATGATTATGTCTCGTGACCAGAATATTGTATGAAATGGAAATATAAAAATTGGAAATTTATCCTTAGAATGTATTTATTATTTGAAAACTTGGAAAAATTCAAATACCTTCGAGCTACAGTAACAAATATAAATGATACTCGGGAGAAAATTAAACACAGAATGAATGTGGGAAATGCCTGTTATTATTCGGTTGAGAAGCTTTTGTCATCCAGTTTACTGTAAAAAACTGGAAGTTACAATTTATAAAACAGTTATATTACCGGTTGTTCTGTATGGTTGTGAAACTTGGACTCTCACGTTGAGAGAGGAACAGAGATTAAGGGTGTTTGAGAATAAGGTGCTTAGGAAAATATTTGGGGCTAAGAGGGATGAAGTTACAGGAGAATGGAGAAAGTTACACAACACAGAACTGCACGCATTGTATTCTTCACCTGACATAATTAGGAACATTAAATCAAGACGTTTGAGATGGACAGGGCATGTAGCACGTATGGGTGAATCCAGAAATGCATATAGAATGTTAGTTGGGAGGCCGGAGGGAAAAAGACTTGGGGAGGTCGAGACGTAGATGGGAGGATAATATTAAAATGGATGAGGGACGTGGGATATGATTATAGAGACTGGATTAATCTTGCACAAGATAGGGACCGATAGCGGGCTTATGTGAAGGCGGCAATGAACCTGCGGATTTCTTAAAAGCCATTTGTAAGTAAGTAAGATCTGAAAAGTGTGTAATCTCAAGTAAAAGATATTAACGTTATGTTTTATGTTTCTTAGAAATGCAAATTTATTCGAGAATTGTTTTTTTTTATTTATATAACCTTAGGTAATATCATATAATAGAACCAGAACATTTTGGTAACTAAGATACCGTTCTGTTATGTCTTTTGTCTCATTTAAACATTTATAATGTAAGCACAAAGAACTAAAGCGTATTTATTTCAATGATGTATGTTATTCAAAGTTACGAAATCTTTCCACGCCGACCAAATGATATTTCGAGAATGATGAGCGAGACTCGAAGCACACAGAGTTACGAGACGAGACTCGAAAGACAAATGCTACGAACACAGCGAGCGAGAGCGACAGTTAGTTTTGTTCATCTGTAGTGCAAATATAATAGGCAGTAGAATTGTGGCATGCAATGACAACATTCAGTCGCCCAACGAGAACTTCACGTTTTGAAATTTATTTATCGTTCGCCGTCGCTTCACAAATCATTTCGTTTTTAATATATTTAAAATTCGAACCGTAGTTACAGTTCCATGACAGTGTTAAGGCTGGTTCACAATAAACCGGAAACGAGAATCGGAACGAAAACGAAAACGGTAAAATTGTTAAAATGTGTACATTTAAATGTGAGCATTCAAAATTAACGAAAAACTTGCCAGGAGCCCGGGATCGGGAACGGAGAGTTGGCCAGTTTCAACTTTGGCGTTCACGTTTCCGATCACAGCCCACTAGATTCATTCTATTCCCATCTAAAAGCTATTTCGTCGTCGTATATTTTGTAGCAAGAAGACCGTGACATAACCTATGCATTATTTAGTTCTGTGCTGTGCATCATGGAGCAAGTTTTATTTGATGAGATTCTAAATTGAGTGTTGAGGAAAATCCTCACGTTTACGATAAGCGGCGCGCCTCGTATAAAGATGAGAAAATGAGGGAGAATACGTGGCTTTCAATAGCTGCATCTTTGAACACCGATCGTAAGTGAATTATTTTATTACTGTATTCGTTGTATTAAAGACTACATATTCATGCTTCAATTCAATAACTACTGTTGTGTTCATTTTTGTTCTATTACAAATGTTTCTTCTCTAATTATTTTACGTTATGGTAGACTTAAAATAGGTTGTGATAATAAAGATGCATGGGCAATTTATAGTACCGTACCTAATGAAATGTTTTAGTTAAAATTTCGAAGTTGGTTAACCTGTGTTTATGTTGGCTGCCTTGTACTCATGAGAGAACGCCATTGGTCAATTATACACAGATAACATCAGAATGCGTAATATCGACGTTACATATCGTTATTGACATACGTATCGATATGCATAGTCGTCTACTTTCAGTCGTTTATTGAGAATCAAAAATTTTCATATTCACGTCCTCTGCTTCTCAAATCTTTCATTCTGGTTTTCGTTCGAACCGGTTTATTGTGAACCAGCCTTTATCTGAACCTGGTGATATGTGATACTGTTGTGGTGGGAAAAATAATTAAAATATCAATTCATTCATCAAAGTGCACCTGCCCACATCTTCAGCCCGATAAAGCAATTTTTAAACAGAGTCTTGATGACGTTGTTGGTGGGCGGTTTCCTGTCACATGACCTGCCCGATAATATCGCTGCAGGTTTCTATTTATGGGGTTATTTGAAACAAGAGCTATTTTTATACAGACTTACGTCAGTTCATGAGCTGAAGTGTCTATCACGCAAACTCTTAGCAACTATGGTATTACAGAAACTGCGAGCTCCTAAGAGGGGTTGCTACTCGCAGGGGAAAAGATGGCGACAACATAAAACATTATGCGGCTATTGTACAGTCTTAGAAACAATTGAGCCGTTCAGAGCAGAAGTGGTGTAAGTCAAGAATGGGTAACGAGGATTGAAGTAAACATTCTGTAAAATACAGCGCAAAGTAGCAATTACTATTAGTAGTCAGTGGATAGCAAGAACGAAAGCTACTTTGCTGTATTTTTTTACAAAATCGAGGAAAAGTTCTTGGAGGTGAAAAAAACGATAGCGGTTGAAAACTTTTCACAAAATCATGAAATGTTAAAAACGAGCACTTACAAACAAAACAACATTTTTGCACGATCATATTTTAAAATTGCAAATACAATACATTTTGCATTGAAAATTTAGAGCGATATTATTCCAAAGCCTTCGCAAAACTGCACTGTAATGGTAACTAAGCAACAATCAGTGCACTGTAATGGGTCTATTTCAATACAGTTTTATCACAGTCTAGTATATACAGTCGCGAAGCTCAATACATAGTAAATATGCAAAATTAGATAGTTGCTCACCACTAGGATCGCTAATATCGCCTCATTACAGGCAATGCAAAATAGTACCGTCACAGTCTATTGTTTCTAGCACCCTCAAAACTCAAGCTTCGTGACTGTATATAGTAGACTGTGGTTTTACTCGTATGTTAAGAAGAATGGTTTCCATAGCAACAAGTTTCTGTGTGGGAATTTTAACTTTCAAGGCCTAACAGCAATAGCTGTAAATGCAACAAAAAACACGATCGTGAAAAAAAAGTATTTATCCCACTAATTAGTTACACTAATTATTCTTTTCCTTGGCATTTGCTCCATCTACTTAGGGACGACATATTATAACGAAACAGAACGAATGTTATTACCTCAAGTAGTAGTTCGCTTGACTTCTGGTCATGCGCAGTGCCTCCTTTTTGGGACTCAGAAAATATCTGTGCGCCATCAATTGTTTCTAAGATTGTATAAGTCAACGTTTGTATGGCCTTGCAGTATTTCTCTTTTGAACAAAGTTACAGTTGATTATTAATTATTTTTAATATGTTCTTAGTAAATTTAACGATTCAAAAATTGAAATTGTAAGAAATTCTTGCAATAGTATGTGGTGATGATCGGGCTGTCATTACTGAGACAGAAGATGAACTTGAATATAAGATACATAAGCCTATACATACATATATGTATGTGTACAGGCTGCAAATAATGATCATACCTTCACGTCAGACTTTACAGTATGAAATAAATAAATAAATAAATAAATAAATAAATAAATAAATAAATAAATAAATAAATAAATAAATAAATAAATAAATAAATAAATAAACAAATAAATAAATAAATAAATAAATAAACAAATAAATAAATAAGTAAATAAATAAATAAGTAAATAAATAAATAAATAAATAAATAAATAAATTAAATAAATAAATAAATAAATAAACAAACAAATAAGTAAATAAGTAAATATATAAATAAATAAGTAAATAAATAAATAAATAAATAAACAAATAAGTAAATAAATAAATAAGTAAATAAATAAATAAAAATAAATAAATAAATAAATAAATAAATAAATAAATAAATAAATAAATAAATAAATAAATCTATACTGATAATAAATCTGTAGCCGAAATTTTTCTGGTAATTTTCGATTTTCCAAAAATAATTTGTCCTAACATATATAATTAACCAACCTGAAACCGAAAATCGCTTTTTTGAAATTTTTGTTTGTATAACTGTCTGTCTGTCTGTCTGTTTGTTACCTTTTCACGCGATAATGGATGAACGGATTTCGATGAAAATTGGAATATAAATTAAGTTCGTTGTAACTTAGATTTTAGGCTATATGGCATTCAAAATACATTATTTAAAAGGGGGTTATAAGAGGGCCTGAATTAAATAAATCGAAATATCTCGCTTATTATTGATTTTTGTGAAAAATGTTACATAACAAAAGTTTCTTTAAACATAATTTACAATACGTTCTCTTCCTTGAAAAATTTTGATAGGACTGATATTTTAGTTTTAAAATTAAAATAACTGCCATCTAAGGCCGTGTAATGAATTAAAAAACAAATGACTTCGTCTATAAGGGGCCTTGGACAGCAACAATCGAAAGCTCTGAAAGATAGCCTACAGAGAATGTTTCTGTGTTTGTATGAAGTAATATCTGAAGCTAAATTAACCGATTTGTATAATTAATTATTATTTCACCATTGGAAAGTGTAGTTTCTCTAGATGGACATAATGCTATAATGTTATTACAGTAACTTCTGTATAATATAATATAATATAATATAATATAATATAATATAATATAATATAATATAATATAATATAATATAATATAATATAATATAATATAATATAATATAATATAATATAATATAATATAATATAATATAATATAATATAATATAATATAATATAATATAATATGTAATATTATATAATATAATTAAATTATTTGAAGGGTTCAGGACCATAGTGGGCCAAGCGCCATTTACTGAATACGTAGAAAACAATGGTTAAAATTAAGTTATTACCATAATTCAATGGAAACCTATAACAAGTAAAATAAAGTATACACATTAAATCTAAATGATGTCAATCTTCATTAAACTATGGTTGCATGTAATAACAATTAAGAAACATGTTAAAGGAATTGTCATTGCACCAAATGAGTGGTCTCTGGACCAAAATGATCGCATTTTAATATTTTAAATACAATTTAAATTAAGTAACATAATAAACGATTTATCCTTCTATCAAACACGAATGTTCCCTGGATCAAATGTCCTATTTTAATTATGTAATTACTTTATATTTATTTCTAACGGTGCAGCGGAGCGCACGGGTAGGCTAGTAAATAAATAAATAAATAAACAAAGAAACAAACAAATAAATAAATAAATAAATAAATTTACTTATAGTATTTAAAAAAAATAAGTGAGAAATCTAGAAAATGCACCTGTTAACATATTGATGACATCGAATTTCTACCACCAAACTTTCCATAAAAAATGTTCCATCCAAAAATGATAAATCTTAACATTGAAAGTGCCATAAAATGCTAAATCTGATTTCTAAAATTCTAAATTATTAATTTTAAGTTGCAAAATCTACCACGTCTAATAATGAAAGATATCGGCTTGAATTACTTTACAGAAACGAACGAAAGTTTTGTTCCGAAGACCGAGCTCGATTCTCGCTTTGGATAATGCGAAATTTTGCTCGACTGTAAGGCGAATATGTGATAATCTAGGACGAATTCTCAAACTCATTTCAGGTACCAACTGAATATCACCACTTCCGCTGAAGTCAGACAGCTTCGAACTTGACAGAGCGTCATTAAATAACCACTTCATTAAAGTACGTTGGAAAAGTGAAACACTGGAAAACATAAAAACATATGATGAATTCTGTGTCATTTCCATAACACCGGTTACTTATTTTTAAATTCTACCGATCCTGTGATTACATGGTGCTTAGAATATTTACTAGCCTACCAGTAGAAAGCTTGGTTATTCTTCCTGAGGAAGGTTTGTTACAGAATTCACAACGTGTGTGAAGATAGAGATTTTTGTAAGATATGGTACACTAGACAGATAATGGAGAAAAAATGGGAGTATAAGGGTACAGTGCATCAGTTATTCATAGATTTCAAAAAGGCATATGACTCGGTTAAGACAGAAGTTTTATATGATATTCTTATATTCTTCATCCTATACAGTTTCAGTTGCTAGAAATGTCTGGAACTCGCTTCAGAGTGATGTAAGGGTTGTTGGACAATAATTCATTTAGGTCAAAATTACATAAATTCTTACTTAACAGATTAATTGCTGATTAATATTTTTACTTTTATAATGAAACTAACATCTGTCCATTCTTATTATTATCGTTAATTTCTCTAAATAGATTTACAAAACCTCTAATGGCAATTACATTAATATTCTCATTATAAAAATATATTTTAGATTTATATATAAATTTTTTCTCCCTGTAAATAGTTCTAGTAAGCTTATATTAAATTAATTTTCATCATTTTACTAGCTATCTCAAATATTAAATTAATTATAATTGATTGAATTAAATTAGCTCATAAATTAAGTTACTACTTTACCTTATAGATTTATCTAAATTTAAATAAATGTGTAGTGAAGATTATGAAATGGAGAATTAAAAGTGTAGTTTGTAATTTAAATATGTATTATATTGATTAAGGCTGGTTGAGTCAGAAGGCCTTGAGGCCTTAACTCTGCCACGAAAATAAAACATGATTATTAAATTGAATTTGGTATTCCCAGAAACTAGTTCGATTAATTAAAACGTGTCTCAGTGAAACGGTCAGATTCCTAGGTTAGTTTCATCAGATGCGTTTCCAAAATCTGGGCTAAAGCAAGGAGATTATCACCTTTAAACTTTGGTCTAGAGTATGCCATTAGGAACGTCCAGGATAACAGAGAGGGTTTGGATATTGAACGGGTTACATCAGCTGTTTGTCTACGGATGACAAAATGTTAGGAGAAAAACAAACGATTAGGAAAACAAATTTACTGAAGCAAGTAAAGAGATAGGTTCGGAAGTAAATCCCGAAGAGACAAAGTATATGATTATTTCGTGACGAGAATATTGAACGAAATGGAAGTATAAAAATTGGAAATTTATCTTTTGAAGAGGGGGAGAAGTTCAAATATCTTGGAGCAACAGTAACAAATATAAATGATACTGGGGAGGAAATTAAACACAGAATAAATATGGGAAACGTGTTACGTTGAGAAGCTTTTGTCATCCAGTCTGCTGTCAAAAATCTGAAAGTTAGAATTTATAAAGGAAGTTAAAAATTCCACCTGAAGATCTGGATATAAGTAACATCAATTCCATAAACTACGACAAAATTTTAGGACACAAGAGTACGACAAATGGTATGCGCTTCCACATAAGGGAAAAGGTGTTATTTTATTTCAAGAATATACTCCCGGAAATAAATGGATTTTTTCTAAGGAGGGTCTGTCTTCCTCTGAATGGCGGGACACAATTAAGATGAATGCTAACGTAACACCAGTGAGAAGTCTTCATGGGAGATCCTTGGACGGTTTCCTTTGCAGATACTGCAACGAGATTGAAACCTTAGCACACGTCCTAGGATCCTGTCAGCATGGAGAACTCCTGAGAAATTCACGCCATCATAACATCCGAAAACTAATAGCACAAGCCCTTAGAAACAAATCCTTCGAGGTCCATGAAGAGGTGCACTGCGTTGCGTCTGAAGGCGGCGGAATTAGAAGAGCGGACATCGTGGCTCTAGACAAGACTGATAGTAAAGGCTTTATACTGGACCCAACTGTTAGATTTGAGATGAGCCAGACCAACCATCCGAGGTCAACAAAGAGAAACAACAAATTTATGAGCCTACTATTCCGTATTTTCGAGAAAAATATCAGATGGAAGGCACCTGGGAAGTACATGGTTTAATGATCGGAGCGAGGGGCACCATCCCACGATCAACTGTAAACACTATCAAAACATTTGGAATCCATGACATCATTCCAAAAATAATTACTTCAACCATTAAAGGGTCTGTGGCAATTCTGAAAAATCATTTATATGGAATATCATAATCCCTCCCTTTCTATTCGTTAGTGTGTGATTGTTACATACATATATATATGTACAAATTTATTATTTCTTAAATGTAAGCTCCTAGTTCACATTTCAATTTGACTCATCTATCTTACTGTAATCGTTACTGGTCCTCACCTGTGGAGCAACGGTTACCACGTCTAGCCGCGAAACCAGGTGGCCCGGGTTCGATTCCCGGTCGGGGCAAGTTACCTGGTTGAGGTTTTTTCCGGGGTTTTCCCTCAACCCAATATGAGCGAATGCTGGGAAACTTTCGGTGCTGGACCCCGGACTCATTTCACCGGCATTATCACCTTCATCTCATTCAGACGCTAAATAACCTGAGATGTTGATAAAGCGTCGTAAAATAACCTACTAAAAAAATAATCGTTACTATTCTTATATGTGAGTTATTCTGTTTTTTTGGCAACCCAGGATGCCTGGGCAGACTATTTCTTGGAAATAAATTATATATACCGGTTGTTCTCTATGGTTGTGAAACTTGGACTCTCACTTTGAGAGAGGAACAGAGACTAAGGGTGTTTGAGAATAAGGTGCTTACGAAAATATTTGGGGCTAAACGGGATGAAGTTACAGGAGAATGGAGAAAGTTACACAACACAGAACTGCATGCATTGTATTCTTCACCTGACATGATTAGGAACATTAAATCCAGACATTTGAGATGGGCAGGGGATGTAGCACGTATGGTTGAATCCAGAAATGCATATAGAGTGTTAGTTGGGAGGCCGGAGGGAAAAAGATCTTTAGGGAGACCGAGACGTAGGTGGGAGGATAATATTAAAATGGATTTGAGGGAGGTGGGATATGATGATAGAGACTGGATTAATCTTGCAAAGGATAGGGACCAATGGCGGGCTTATGTGAGGGCGGCAATGAACCTCCGGGTTCCTTAAAAGCCAGTAAGTATGGTGCACTAGAATTGAAAAGCAGTGAGTTCATTGGGAATTACGACCAGCCCATACTTTGGGGACGAGGGGGAGGAGTCGGAATCCAGAACACAGACGCGAATGGTATGGAAGACACGCAAGGCGGTATTGATTTATCTGGGAGCCGAGACCAGCGGGATATAAACCTCCTGCCAGCAAACAGGATTGCACCCAAAATTTTATTACGTAACATATTCCTAAACCCCTGCCGTTGCTCAGTGGTCAGACCTTAAGCTGTCAAGTTCGAATGCCAGTAAGGTCTGGAATTCTTTATTTGAAGAAATCCGTAGTGACATGTTTGAACAAGCATCTTTCGTGTCCTCATGATGGGCATCTTCTTCATTCCACAACACTCCCCGAAGGACGGGTGGCTACACAGGGATGGGGCTGGTCTGGGGGCGAGTGGGGTTGCCTCCTAGGAACCTAGATACTTAGTGAACCTTAATGTAGTCAGCCGATGTGGGTTGGAAATGCGTCTACTTTGAGGGTTAGCATAGAACAGTCTTGCGATGGTGACTAATAATTGCGAGCGAGAGCTATTTTATGCCCGCTGCGCGCGCGCGGAGCTCTTTTACCTGTAAACATTGCTGAAGGATGTACAGATCTTAGAACACAGCGCATCATGACGGACCGGAAGCGCTTAAAGCTTTCAAGGAAGAGTGGAAGATACAATATTTATGCTTCGAACATGGTGAAGAAGTCCAGTGTTTGTTGTGTAAAAAAATATCATTTGCACAAAAAAGCAACACAAAACGGCATTATGAGACGCAACATGAAAAAAATATAGGCATTATTCAGGGGAAGAGACAAATAAATTCATTTCGGAATTGACATCGAAGGTAAATTAATTTACATTTGTGTCAGCAGATAGTATCTAGATTCCTTTTATTTATTTACTAGCCGTACCCGTGCGCTCCGCTGCACCCGTTAGAAATAAATATAAAGTAATTACATAATTAAAATAGGACGTTTGATACAGGGAACATTCGTGTTTGATAGAAGGATAAATCGTTTAATATGTTACTCAATTTAAATTGTATTTAAATAATTAAAATGCGATCATTTTGGTCCAGAGACACTCATTTGGTGCAATTACAATTCTTTTAACATGTTTCTTAATTTTTATTACATGCATCCATACTTTAATGAAGACTGACATATTATTTAGATTTAATGTGTATAATTTTACTTGCTATATGTTTCCATTGAATTATGATAAAATTTTTTGGCGTATTCAGTAAATGGTTTATTATGGTTTATATTCAAATATAAATCATATTATGATTATATTATATAAAAATGTGTTGATAACGGATGTACACCGATAAGAAAGTTTTTAATTTGTTATGGGGGCTCTTGAATCTCAGGAGGAACAAATTTTATTTTACAACAGCGCAACATAATCTGCTTGGCTCATTACCCAATTTTTTTGCATTGCATTTATTGCATATATATTTTATGCATTTTAACACGATTCAATTGAGCATAGTTAAAATTTGAATTATAAAATAATGGATTGCTAAGCTAACGTACTATTACTGCATACTAAATCAATACACTCTCGTTGTTCGTTAATTCTCTGAGATAAAAATGAATATGTACATAAACATTATTTTAAGAAATACAGGAAATGAATATACAGAATAACCTATCAAGTTTTCTGTGCATAAGAAGCTATTTTAATCTTATCTGTCTTCAATTCACTCACAAGTTACTGTAATAACATTATAGCATTATGTCCATCCAGAGAAACTGCACTTTCCAATGGTGAAATAATAATTAATTATACAAATCGGTTAATTTAGCTTCCGATATTACTTGATACAAACACAGAAACATTGTCTGTAGGCTATCTTTCATAGCTTTCGATTGTTGTGTCCAAGGCTCCTTATAGACGAAGTCATTTGTTTTTTATTTCAATACACCGCCTTAGATGGCAGTTATTTTAATTTTAAATCTCATTTATCTCATTAAATATCAGTCCTATCAAAATTGTTCAGAGAATAAAACTTATCAGAAATCATTTTTAAAGAAACTTTTGTTATGTAACATATTTCACAAAAATCAATAATAAGCGAGATATTTCGATTTATTTAATTCAGGCCCCCTTAAACTCCCCTTTTAAATAAAGTATTTTGAATGCCATATAACATATAATCTAAGTAACAGCGAACTTAATTTATATTCCAATTTTCATCGAAATCGGTTCAGCCATTATCGCGTGAAAAGGTAACAAACATACAGACAGACAGACAGACAGACATAAAAACAAAAATTTCAAAAAAGCGATTTTCGGTTTCAGGGTGGTTAATTATATATGTTAGTACCAATTATTTTTGGAAAATCGAAAATTACCAGAAAAATTTCGGCTACAGATTTATTATTAGTATAGATTTTAAATTTATTATTAATGTTTTATTTATTGCTTTTTTCTGGACATTTACTTTTATTAGACTACGTGTTTCTTTAATTTAGAAATAATATTTTATCTTTGATTGCACTTTAACTTATACTATTACTAAACTCAAAATGCTAATTCACTTTTATTCCAGTAACTATTTTCAGGATTTTGATCAAATATGAATTAAACATTTTGAAAATTTGTTGCAAGGAGCTTTTTTAGTAACGTCAATATAAAAATACTTAAAAATATAATTTCAAAACTATTAGACCTAACTGCACAAAATTTTGTACAGATGATATTATTATAGATCTGTTTATATACCGTACTTTAAATTTCACAAATTTTGGTCGAAATTGTGGAAGTTTTAAAAGTCATACATATCCCTTTAAATGAGTGATCCCAAAAATTACGATGGCTCTCAATATCTTAATTTAATCAATTTATTTTTCGTGTTACGTGCATCTCACAAATCACTCTAAGAAAACTCATTACATAATCACGACTGGAGAGTAAGGACTACATTTTACAATCACACAATCATATACTCTATTTCTATTAATACTGTCATTATTATTTTTTCAACAAATGCTCAAAAGTACTTAAGAGATCACACACGTCGAGCAGGTAGACCCTATTAGTTTCTCCTAACCAATGAAGTGAAGTATTTACATAATAAATAATTGCTTTTAACAATAAAATGGTTTACATACAATTAACTTTTCCTATTTCTCTTTTTGTTCCTAAAAACCCTTCCCTTTGCGATTTGTTTATATATGTACATGTATATTAAATAACTGAATAATTAGCCCTATTACATAGCCAGAAATTTAGTAACGCAAGTCATTGTAATAATTGCTGCCTTTATTCGCTGCATGTGCATGTACATCCCTGTTGTCTACGTTACAGTGGATGCGCTATGCACTCGTGATCAAGGTCGAGCTCTTCTACCGTGATTGGGAGCTAATATGTCTCATCCCTGGCATAGAAGGAGTCGTAGCTCTGAAACTTGGTGACCCCTTCCAGATAGAGTACAGTGCAATACAATACAAACATATTCCGAAGAAGTGAGCGGTATTCATAGAATCCATGCAATTGCTTGAAACGTTTGGGCCCATGTTCGTGTTATTGTGGTAATTCGATTTTTAAAGGATTGGTTTTAAATTACACAAAATATGTCAACATTACAATTTTGAAATATTCATTGAAAAAAGCAAGGTTATGGCATTCATATAATTGAGCAAATCATTGACTTTCGTATTTTAAATTTTGTTTATGGATGTCTATCATATCGCACTTTCCATTCCTGAACACAGAACATCCTTCTACTCTTCATCTTTCACCGTCTCTGCAGCTCATCTCTGGAACTCTCTACCACAACATGTCAGAGACTGTTGGACATTGTCTAGTTTCAAAAATAAATTAAAAATTGCACTTTTTGAATTAGATTCCTTTCAGTTATAAGCCCTTTTCTCTGCGATAATTTTGTAAAAATATAGGCTATATATTTTTTTCCTTCCTTTCCCCTTTTTGTTCTCTCTATCATCCTATGAATTTATTATCATAGCCTTTTTATCGTGAATTTTATTTAATTTTCGTATTTATTTTCTTTTTTATTATTATTTTATTACATTCCATTTTGATATATTCTTCCTTACGTTTTTCCATATTAAGCATTTGTACTAAATGAGTTCCTTTCACTATATTCAATGTATTTTACTTTTTTTCTATTATGGTATTATTTTCATGTTGTTTAATGTCGATTTTATTATGCTATTATTATTATTTTTTTTTGTAATATGTTAGTATTCTCTTCTTTAACTTTTTGTTAAATTTTAACTGCTTGTATACTTTGTGACCTGGTAGAGTGTAAGAGAAGGCCCTATGGCCTTAATTCTGCCAGTATAAATAAACTATTATTATTATTATTATTATTATTATTATTATTATTATTATTATTATTATTATTATCTAGTTGTACAGAGTGTCCCAAATTGATGTGTACACATTCTGGAACACTATTTCTCAGCAACGAGATAAGACAGAAATACGATTTTTGCGGTTTTGTATTCCTTAAGTCCGTCCATGTTCAAAATAGCCCCTTTCCGCCACAGTACACTCTCAACAACGACGTACAACAGAGCGACATACCAACTGGATCGTTACTAATGGAATATCATTACAGGCATGTTCAATCTGAACTCTCAGTTCCTCCAGTGTTTGTGGTTTTGTGGCGTACACTGTGTCCTTTAGAGCTCCCCAAAGGTAGAAGTCTGGAGGGGTTAAATCCGGAGATCGAGGTGGTAACTCCGCAGCACTTCCTCTTCGTCATATCCATCTCTGGATCATCCTCATTTAGTGCGTGGACAAGTCTCGGAATGTAAGGCTTCCATTTTTGAGCTCGCAAAATTCGATAAACACTGGATTTGCTGATACCAATCTCACAAGAACATTGCCTCATTGACTTCTTTGGGGGTTGTGCAAAAGCCTGCATGACTGCATCAACACTCTCGTTATCGGTGGAACTTCTATTTCTTCCTTTCAACACATCTTGCACCGTTCCGTGAACTTCAAACTTGTCTAGGATTCTTGTGGTAGTTAACCTTGTTGGTGGTTGTGTTCCAAATTCAACCCTCCAACGTCGTTGAACCTCAACAACATTCTCCACTTTCCAATAACATTTCAGTATCCACTTACGTTCATCGAACGATAATTGCACCGCCATGTTTGTTTATAAACAGATGAACATGTTTCCATGCTTTCCACT
>JAJSOF020000031.1:105158535-105193535 GCA_025594305.2 Periplaneta americana | reverse complement strand
GTTCTTTTTTAGTCAGTGTCGCCAACTTTTTCCCCGTAAATTGATGACCATGAATCCATTAATATGCATCTACACGGTTAAACTTTTCTTTCAACTTTACACATTTAAGCAATGAATGCAAGATTGATATTTAATATTAATTAACATATTTACTTGAGAAGCTTTTATCATCCAGTCTGCTGTCAAAAAATCTGAAAGTTAGAATTTATAAAAAAGTTATATTACCGGTTGTTCTGTATGGTTGTGAAACTTGGACTCTCACTCTGAGAGAGGAATAGAGATTAAGGATGTTTGAGAATAGGGTTCTTAGGAAAATATTTGGGGCTAAGAGGGATGAAGTTACAGGAGAATGGAGAAAGTTACACAACACAGAACTGCACGCATTGTATTCTTCACCTGACATAATTAGGGACATTAAATCCAGACGCTTGAGATGGGCAGGGTATGTAGCACGTATGGGCAAATCCAGAAATGCATATAGAGTGTTAGTTGGGAGGCCGGAGGTAAAAAGACCTTTGGGTAGGCCGAGACGTAGATGGGAAGATAATATTAAAAGGGATTTGAGGGAGGTGGGATATGATGGTAGAGACTGGATTAATCTTGCTCAGGATAGGGACCAATGGCGGGCTTATGTGAGGGCGGCAATGAACCTCCGGGTTCCTTAAAAGCCAGTAAGTAAGTAAGATCATATACATACATTATATACGCCTTTTTCTCAGAAGTAATATTTTTGACTTAATGTGTTTTGTTTGTAAACCGACGAAATAATGTAAGATATGACTTGATTATTTATAAATTGTACAAATATTAAGGGATACAGCATGTGATTAATTTCGATCATATTTATATCCTGGAACTCTTCCTGCGTTATATTCAATATTAATTTGTTATTTACGAAATTCGATACTTAAGATGGTAGAAACGTAAAAGGTGTTCTTTCATATACAGGGTGTAAACGATATAAACTTCCAAAATTATGCAGACTGTACATCTCGGTCTACTAAACATGATGTGTAGTGAAATTTTGTTTCTCTTATATTTTTGTTTTTAATTCTTAAAAATATCATGTTTTTAGGATTCATAGTAGTGTAATATTTACTGTAACAGACGGACCGAAGTAAATAATGACGGTCTACTACCATTTTCAAAAACATTAGAATCACAGATAACATTTTTTTTCTAGGGAAACCACGAAAGTTACAGAAAAATATTACTAAAGTTTTTTGTTCAGTAATTTATGCTCTATCATCAGTATTTTTTATTGGCAGTTTATTGTGCTTTACACCTTTTATATTGCATTAAACAGCTTAGAGTCAAAACAGAAATCACATCGAGAAAGACTAAGTAGCGCCTTGCGGGAGTGGCAACCTGTGAAAGGGACGTGTCAGTGAAGAGGTCGCAGCAGCAAGGCGTACTTTCTGACCCTTGCGTGTCTCGGGTCTAGCGGCCGTTGAAATCAGCTGTGTTCAATACCAGGAGCTTCCCGACCGAAAGAATGGCATAAACCACGTGACTTGTAGAGAGCAACATCGTCTTAAGAAGCGGACACAAAAATAGCCGTTGGATCGATAGGGTGCATGTGATCGTGACCCCTGCCATATAGAGCACCCTGCAATCGGTGAAGGCACGCGGGTCACTATATACCTTCAGGGGCAGCACTACGTGACGGACACAACCAACGGCTGGCTGACAGAGGTGACTGACTGCATTGAAACTTGTTTCAAGTTGAGTTCAGTAGTGTCAATTTATATTTAGGTTTCATTCTTGGCGCTAGGTAAGTTTTGTGTGGCTGTTTTAATGCTTTCATAAATACTGAATATTTGTAACTTTGTACAAATCTAAAGAATCTTCTCTTTGAAGTTAGAAACGGATTTATTTTCCTTGCTCAAGTGCCAAGTACCGTTGTTGTCTTACAGACAAGTAGAGACATCTTTCCTCAAAGCCGAGAACTTGTACGAGGAATGTATATTTCCTTTGTACTCTTTAGGACCATGTTGAGAAAAACGTGGTTCACAAGATTTTATAAATTTGTATCTATAGTCCCGTCGTTCTAATTTCTGGCAGCCAATCGCGTTGCAGGTCGGCTACATTTAAACGTCTGCGTCTTGTGATTCGCTGGTGAAGATGTTATTCATTTCTTAAGGCTCGATAAATACTTAATATAATCGCCCCCCATTTTGGCTCTTTCGTTGGCGTTCGCAGAAAGCACACGAAGACGTTATTTGCCGCTCAATTATTTGCTGAATTACAGTGCGTTTGATTTATTATCATAGGAGCTACGACATGATAATGTTTAACGGTGTGGCAAATAGATTCCTCGTATGTTAGCTCGGCAACGAAAGAACAAAAATGGCGAACGATACTACCTACCTAAACTTTATAGAGCCTTCATTTCCTAAGACAAAGGGGAGGAGTCACACCGGGAATAACAGCGTCGCGACTATAGGATACTGTACTTTTTTGTACGATTGTTTTTTTTTTTGTATTTATAGCTATTTTGTCAGGCCTTGAAAGTTAGAATTCCCACACAGAAACTTGTTGCTATGGAAACCGTTCTTCATAACATAAAACTATACTGAAACAGACTCATTACAGTGCACTTATTGTTGCTTAGTTACCATTACAGTGCAGTTTTGCGAAGGCTTTGGAATAATATTGCTCTAAATTTTCAATACCAAATATATTGTATTTGCAATTTTGAAAATATGATCGTGCAAACAATTTGCACAATGCACATGTGAAGTCCATTACAAAATCTCGAAAATTGAAAAAATTCACTCTACTAGTTTTTCAAACTTTTTTTTTTTCGAATTTGTAAAAAGCATTTCCCAACCTTGTATCGTAAAATAACATTATTTTTCAAAGTTAAATTTAGTATCAGCAATTGTATTAAGATTGTATTATGTGTAAGTTTTTGTGTGATTTCTAGTGCCCCTCTAAATAACGAATATTTTGGATCTTGTAAAGCCTTCAAAACCTTCGCATCATTGTTAGAAACGAATTTTCGGTTCATCCTTTCGAGCATTAGGTATCAAATTTATTTTACAGACCAGCAGGGCATCTTTCCATGAAGCAGGGAAATGCATGTTTTATTAATTTTTATGCTAGACAATGCATTTTAATTTTTTGAAGTTAATTTTCGTAATTGAAATGTATTTTAGGTTGCATTTTATGTAATGGGTTAGTCTTTATCTGCCTTTTTAATGCATTTCTGAATACAAAACATTTTTAGCCTTTTATAAGTCTTCGAAATATTTTCATCGATGTTAGAAACTGAGTTGTTTTCTTTGTTCAAATATCTTGTACTGCTGTTGTCTTATAGGCCTCGAGACAGGAAACTTGGGAGAAAAATGTGCTTTCTTTTGTTTTCTTCCGAGGATGGGAACGTACATGTAGTTGCTAAGCATTTATAATTTTGTCGACCTTGTGTTTTTCCGGGTATATAGTATAGGGATTTAACATTGCCATAAGAAACCTATGTACAAAAACAATGAAGAAATAACTTAATCAGAGGGCCTTGTTTAGAGATTAGAAGGCTTTGACAATTTCTGAAACAAGAGAATTAAGTCAAAGCCAGGGTTTTCTTCAATTGCAAGGAGTATGTTAGATACAAAATATAATCATCTCCGGCACTTATCTAATCTATATAAATTTGAACTGGTAACGGAAATTACGGGAAATCGGCTGAACGGATTTTAATAAATGACCCCTCATTTTGAAGATTGGAACTCAAAGTTTTTCAGAAAAATAGTAGTTTTCAGTAAAATGTCAATTTTTCAACATAATTTTCTATTTTCCAAAATCCATCTGTCGTCAGTTTTGAGAACTAGCTGATTGCATTTCAGGATAAAACAAAACACACACTACAGTAAACAATATTACACGAAGGCCATGATCTGCAAGAATGCTGACATATTTAGAGCTCAAATTGAATTGGTTATTAAAAACTTAACTTACTAAAAATAATTTACAGGTTTGATACTGTGGTGTGTAATTTTCTGGGTACAGCTGTGTATTGGGTATTAAAACTACAAAACTTGAGGTGGTTTGATGACATTATTACCATTAGGAATGAAATATTATTGTAGTTAATGCCATGATGTGATTATTTTTCATTAATTATACATATTAATGCTATATTGATGATATGAAAGTGAAACGTTTTGGGGTTATATAAGTAGATGTAGATTTTGATTTCTATATATTACTGAGTGGCGGCTATATAGCATATATAGTATACGTTATTGAAAGCTATAAAACTTACGTAAAATTAAAGGTAAAAGAGAAGATGGGAACGATACGATAAAAGAACTTAAATGGGAAACTTTGGAAAACAGACGTAGGAAAACTAGAATAACATCATTGTATAGAGCACATCTAGGTCAGAAAGCATGGGTAGACATAACGGCTCGGTTAGAAAAGCCAACGTACTATGGTAGGAACGATCATGATTTTAAAATCAAATGTAGGGTTGGGTCTTTTCAGAAAACGGATGTAGGTCAATTCTCGAGAGATTATCTTTCATTATTATGGAAGCAAATAAAGTCATGGTATTCTTATTTTTAAATAGAACTATAAATGATTGGAATGACCTACCTGCAGCGGTCTTTGAGGGCTGTCCTTCCTTAAGAAGATTCAAGAATAACTTAAAAAGTTGTGTATAAAGTGCAAATTAAAATAAAAGTGACATTTAACATTTGATTTTTTAAGGTGACATGTATTTATCTAGCCTGACGAGTTTACTTCCTTGGTTTGAATTGTAAATTATTTAAAAATATCGTGTAAGAGGGCCTTAGACTAGAAATGTTTAGCTTAAATGTAGTTCTGTTTATAAGTATGCATAAGGGTGTAATTATTTGACTTATTTGAACTGTTGTATCAGTGAAGCGAGGTGAGTCAGTGAAGTTATGGTTTTACAGTGCAGTGAACAGTTCCGATCAGTGATAATTTATAGCGTCAATGAAATGTGTTCTATAGTGTCAGTGAAATGTGTTCTATAGTGTCAGTGAAATGTGTGCTAAAGTGTCAGTGAAATGCGTCATAGTGCCACTACAGGGAATGAGATGAGAGTAAAGTGAAAGACTATTGAAATTTATGTAGGACCTATCAATAATTATGTAGGTTGTGTTGTAAAATTAGGTGTTTTATTTTATGTTTTATTATTATTGTGTTAAATTGTATTGTGTATTCTTATTGTATTGTGTATAATACTGTATATGTGTTGTAAATTGTGTTATGTATTGTAAATTTTATTGTGTATAGCTTATCATTTCAACTGTGTATTGTTAATATTGTATATACCACGGCCACCGGGTGCTTGCCCACTTGCAGTGTAAATAAATACATACATACAAGATAATAATATTATTAACAATCAAATATTTTTATAGTTATTAATCAAGTGGGGTTGGGTATTTTTCATATATTTAATGGCGGTGTGGTGTAGATATTTATATGCGTGGTTCTCTTCAGTATTGGCTCGAGAGAGAGTATCTTTCATTATTATGGAAGCAAATAACTTTCAAAATGTCTGGTATTCTTCATTGAAAATAAATCTGAAAAATGTTTATTTGAACGTCTAATGAACTTAGTTTGCAGCATTTGCTGCTCAAGCCATTGGTTATTACTAATGTTATCGACGCTAAATAACCTAGTAGTTGATACAGCGTCATTAAATAAACGACTAAATGAAAATAAATAAACCATTTCATTTAAAATTGAAACTCTGTGTTTTAAATAAAACTTCCTTTGTTACAGAATGAAACATAAGGCATTATTTTACATGTATTTAAGTGTGTATTAGATCTTAATATAAAGACCCCAATGAAAAAGCAAGAATCCGTGCAGACAATCTGTACACACTTTCAGATGTCAGCCTGGACCTTCAAGCCAGTAATCCGGACATGTGCTGCTAGGGGATTACGGGGCATTAGGCCCAACACAGCTGCCATCCGTCGGCTCGAGGTCGTGCACACTGTACATCGTCATTACAGGACACGTTTGTCTCTCGTACGACTCCAAAAATCTTACTAACAAATAGTGTTCGCTGCGTGGACTGAACTACCGGTCGGTCATGCAGAAGATCCGGGTTCGAGTCCTGATTAAGTATGAGGGTTTGACGTACAACTACATCTTTCACATCACAAGATATTATGATAGTTAACTTAGAAAATGACCTTCACGTGGAAATGCAACACCCACTTTTCCTTTTGTAATATTTTTGTTCTTGTATTCAACTTTCTCTCCTTGACTTCCCTTTTAATTCTTTTATTCCCCTTGCACGCCCTTTCTTCTCATTGTATTCTACCTGTTCTCTATGCGTTCTCCTTGTATTTCCCTTGTTCTCATTCTGGTCCCCTTTTTATCCTTATATTCCCTCTGCTATTTCTCTCTTCTCCTTATCCTTGCTAACTTCTAGACTTCTCATCGTTCTCTCTGTATTCCAATTTATATTCTTGTTTTTCTCTTGTCCTCCTCGCCTTTACCTTGTTCTCCGTGTGTTCCCGTTGTATTTCTTCAATTTCTCACTATCATTATTATTGAATTTTTTCCTTCTATTCCCTTGTTCTCCTTGTATTACCCTAGTTCTCCTTGTATTACCCTAGTTCTCCTTGTATTACCCTAGTTCTCCTTGAATTCCCCTAGTTCTCCTTGTATTACCATTGTTTCCTTCGTTTTCCCCTTGTTCTCCTTATCTTTCCATTGTTTCCTTCGTTTTCTCCTTGTTCTCCTTATCTTTCCATTGTTTCCTTCGTTTTCTCCTTGTTCTTCTTATCTTTCCATTGTTTCCTTCGTTTTCTCCTTGTTCTCCTTATCTTTCCATTGTTTCCTTCGTTTTCTCCTTGTTCTCCTTATCTTTCCATTGTTTCCTTCGTTTTCTCCTTGTTCTCCTTATCTTTCCATTGTTTCCTTCGTTTTCTCCTTGTTCTCCTTATCTTTCCATTGTTTCCTTCGTTTTCTCCTTGTTCTCCTTATCTTTCCATTGTTTCCTTTGTTTTCTCCTTGTTCTCCTTATCTTTCCATTGTTTCCTTCGTTTTCTCCTTGTTCTCCTTGTATTCCCCATGTTCTCCTTAGCTTTCCCTTGTTATCCTTGAGAAAGTGACTTGTGTAATTAATTTACTTTGTTGTCAACCAAAGTGCACAATAATGGTGTGTAATATTGAAACAGTTGAGTAACAGGTACTCATTTGTTTCGAGATAACATCTTGTATTTATGTTGATTTTAAAATGATCGCTTATCTAGAGCAGTTATAAAAAATTGTAGTGGTGCAAACATTTTTTTGTGCAGTGTAACATAAGAACGTGTGCATTGCAATAATTTTTACAAAAAGGTTACAAACTTACAACTTACTTACTTTACTTACTTACTGGCTTTTAAGGAACCCGGAGGTTCATTGCCGCCCTCACATAAGCCCGCCATTGGTCCCTATCCTGAGCAAAATTAATCAATTCTCTACCATCATATCCCACCTCCCTCAAATCCATTTTAATATTATCTTCCCATCTACGTCTTCACTTCCCTAAAAGGCTTCCAACTAACACTCTATATACATTTCTAGATTCACCCATACGTGCTACATGCCCTGCCCATCTCAAACGTCTGGATTTAATGTTCCTAATTATGTCAGGTGAAGAATACAATGCGTGCAGTTCTGTGTTGTGTAACTTTCTCCATTCTCCTGTAACTTCATCCCTCTTAGCCCCAAATATTTTCCTAAGAACCTTATTCTCAAACACTCTTAACCTCTGTTCCTCTCTCAAAGTGAGAGTCCAAGTTTCACAGTCATAAAGAACAACCGGTAATATAACTGTTTTATAAATTCTAACTTTCAAATTTTTGACAGGAGACTGGATGATAAAAGCTTCTCAACCGAATAATTAAATTTTATATTTGTTCTGCGTTTAATTTCTGGTATCATTTATGTTTGACTATTTAGATATTAAATTAGGATAAATGCAATTTTTATATTTCCATTTCAAATATTTGAATCACGAGACATAATCATATACTTTGTCTTTTCGGGATTTACTTTAATGTTTAAATAAATTGAATATTGAAGTAGGTTTTTATTGATATTAGTTCACAAATACAAAACTTAATAATTTAACAAAAAAAATACAAAAGAGTTTACTAATAAATTACAATTTCTATACTACTAATTTATCTGCTCCTTTTGCAATTTACTAATAAATATTTTTAATACTTTTTCAAATTTTAAAATTGGTGTAAATCAATCATTCCTGGGTATTTATCCAGTATTTATGTTTAATAAACATTCTGAATAAAATACAGCGCAAAGTATTTTAAGAATGTTTGCTGTCCACTGATTACTTTGCATACTTCCAAATGGTTTTAATAAATTCGAAGGAAATTGCCACAGATATAAACAATATATTTCCCTATTACAAAATTAATCCAGAATAATACTAGGTCAAATCCCCACCTCCTCAAATCCATTTTAATACAAATTATGCTCCATCTACGTATCTTTTCATTAAAGGTCTTTTTCCTCCGGTCTCCCAACTAACACTCTTTGCATTTCTAATTCAACAGTTCTAGCATAAATGCCCATCTCAAACGTCTGGATTTAATGTTCCTAATTATGTCAGGTGAAGAATAAAATGAGTGCAGTTCTGTGTTGTGTAAAACTTTTCCATTCTCCTATAATTCAAAAATGAAGCCAAAAATATTTTCCTAAGCACCTTATTCTCAAACACCCTTAACCTATGTTCCTCTGTCTGAGGTGAAGTCAAGTTTCAATAACACCATGACAGAACTAAAACTGTGTGTTGTAATATAACTATTTTATAAATTCTAACTTTCAGATTTTTGACAGCAGACTGTGATGATAAAAAGACTTTATACCGAATAATAACAGGCATTTCCCTTGTTTTATTCTAGCTTTAATTTCCTCCCAATGTATCATTTATATTTGGAATGCTAAGATATTACAATTTTCTACCTCTTCGAAGGATAAATCTCCAATTTTTATATTTCCATTTCGTACAATATTCTGGTCACGAGACATAATCATATACTTTGTCTTTTCGGGATTTACTTTAATAGTTTAAATAAATTGAATATTGAAGTAGGTGATAGATTTATTGATATTAGTTCACAAAAGTACAAAACTTAATAATTTAACAAAAAGATCTATATACAAAATTAGTTATACATAATAAATATACAATTTCCTATACTACTTAATTTATCTGCTCCTTTTCGCAATTTACTACCATAAATATTTTTAACGTTTTTTAAATTTTAACTCTACATTAAACAAGTGTAATTAATCAATCAATCTGCTGCTCTATTTATCCAGTATTTATGTTTAATAATAAATTGAATATTAATTGCTACTTTGCGCTGTATTTTACAGAATGTTTACTTTAACCCTCATTACTTTGCATACTTCCACTCGGTAATGAGTTTTGGAATAATATTCTGGGGAAATTCCACAGATAGTAACAATATATTTCTATTACAGAAAAGAGTAATTAGAATAATAGTTACCATAACGAAATCAATTGAGTCGTGGAGGACTATTTAAAAAAAACTACAAATAATGCCCATGGCTTGTCAGTATATCTTTTCATTAATAGTCTTTGGAGATGTAATCTAAAACATCTACTAAATACAAATAACTTGTCGGTGTATCTTTTCATTAATAGTCTTTCGTATGTAATCGTGAAAACTTTGTAACTAATTCAACAACAGTTCATAGCATAAATACACGTCAAAAAATGGCTTTCATACTCCATCGGCAAGTCTATCGTGCTATCAAAAGGAGTGCGTTATATGGCAGTAAAATTTTTAATAGCCTCCCTATCGATAAAAAAATGAAACTCAAAACATAAAATTATTTAGGGCAAAATTAAAAAGTACCTAATTTCTCACGCCTTCTATTCTGTAGGTGAATTCATGACATTCAATAACGCTTCATGAAATTGATACTAAAACTTTGTGTTGTACTAGTAGACTATATTGTAAATCTCGTCTGTATATATTTAATCTAGACTGTGACTATAAATTAAGATTTTATAATAGTATTAAGTTTTTGACTTGTTCCATATTCTAGCTGTAAGCAATGTATGAATACCATGGAATGTTAATAAATACAATACAATACCCACTTTTGACTTACACCACTTCTGCTCTGAACGGCGCAGATATCGTAGGTATAGCAGACTGTTTACTCGTTCAGTTGTTCATTACTCTTTGCCTGCAATTCTTTTTGTCTTTCTCTTGGTTCGCTGTATAGAGGTCTGCTTCTTGAATTTCCCGTACAGCGTCAAGATAAGAAACGTCGCCAGCCGGCTCTCTGCACAGATTATCAATCGTCTGGAAACTGTGTCGCGCGTGATGGATGTGTCGTAGAAATAAGAAACTCCATCCAGATCAATTCCTGGGAATGATCTCGGCTGGGCACGAAGCGATGACGTCGTAGCCATATTCTCGGGTTTTATTACAGCAATACAAGCGGTGACATTAAATTTATATGTGATTCTGTCACGTTGGGAAGCCCTAGTGGATGTTACGTCAACACAGATCTATACCAATGTGTACAGAGAACTATAACTATTTTGAATGAAGAGAGAATTCGAAATAATTTTATTGCGCCAATGAAAAGCCTATCTAAGAACACGAAAACATTTAAAGTGATATCAAAAACTTTATCCTTGCATTTTTAACTATGTGCTGATTGTACCTTTGCAGTGTAAAATATACAGTCACGAAGCTCAACGCAATAAATATGCATCCAATGATAGTTGCTAACCACTAGGATCGCTACTATTGCCTAATTACAGACAATGCGAAATAGTACCTGCACAGTCTATTGTTCCTAGCACCCTCAAAACTCAAGCTTCGTAACTGTATATACTAGACTGTGATATTACCATGGCAACTAAAAGCAAAGCCTGCATGATATAGTCAAAAAACAAGGTAGGCATACAATAAAAATGTAAGGAAATAGTAATATGCGTTACAAGAGCGGTATGTTGAAGTTTTCATGTTCGAGGAAAAGTCTGAAAAAGCGAAACGTAATTTCCGAGAATTGAAAGAAAACATTATTTTGTGCGAAGATCGTTTATTACATACCTGAAAGAGGAATTTCTAATTAGTTGCAATGAAATCTCCATCTTGGTTTCTGTTCAATGACGGCAAATTTGCAAAACAAAAATATCTATCTTCAACATTGTTGCTTTAAAGTGTTTTCTGTGTTTACTATACTCCAGCAGGCCGTGATATACGTCTGTCTTTTTTTCCCCCCAGTCTATGATGAGTCTGGAATCTTGTTGATTTTTTCACGGCTTCCTTAATGTTACTTGCATCACGAATGCAGTAACTTTAGTGGAGTTGTAGAGTTTACTTAATTTTTGCAAATATTTAAAAACAATAATTAACAGTGCAATTTAGGTGAAATTGCAGTGGTAAGTTTCCAATTTATAATTATTACTATATTGAACGTCTCTAAAAATAATATGTTAGAAGCCTAAAGCAGTAAAATGAATATGGCGCTTAAGCGGTAAGAAGGGGGAAATTGTTATGTGTGTTAGGTTGGGAATACTGAATGTGGAATTTTAGACTTTCCGCGGATTGGTTTTGTGCGGAAACCAAGCAAATACGCACGATCTCGCACAAAAAACTTTTTCTTTGTATTTTAAGTATGTCCTGACTGTACCTTTGCAGTGTAAAATATTACCACAGTCTAATATATACAGTCACGAAGCTCAAGGTAATAAATATGCATCCATAGATAGTTTCTAACCACTAGGATCGCTACTATCGCCTCATTACAGACAATGCGAAATAGTACCTGCACAGTCTATTGTTCCTAGCACCGTCAAAACTCAAGCTTCGTGGCTGTATATACTAGACTGTGATATTGCCATGGCAACTAAAACTTACCATTAAGCAAAGCCTGCATGATATAGTCAAAACAAACAAGGTCTGCCTCCGTGGTCTGTTGGTCAGCATGCTGGGTTCCAGATCAGGAAGTCTCGGGTTCGATTCCCGGGGTCGGCTCTCGGTGAATTTTTCTTGAAAAAGAAAAATTACTTGTGTCTAGAGTCTGGAAATTTGTATGAATGTGAGTGAGTGTGCCGGGTTAATATTAATTAACCAATCATCACAAATATAAAAATACATCAGGACTGTCGCTGGGCAGTAACCTGAACACACGTTTCAGCGTCACATTGTTGACAAGTAACTCCATCTGTTAGCACAACCATAAAGCATCTAATAGATGCTATAGAGTTACCAACAACGAAAAAAAAAAATTAAAAATGCAAGGAAAACGTTTTTGATGTTACTGCAGAACAACACTAGTGCACTGAAACTAATGCCGTGTTTTGTGTCTAATACACAATTGTAGTATACCCGTAATAGGTAAAATTAGATTTTATTTGTGAGAGGAAAGTTTAGCATCTCGGTTGAATAATTTCCACGACAGCATAAAATCTGTTTACTCACGTGTGCTATACATAGGGTTGCCAACCGTCCCATATTTTCCGGGAATAAATGTTTATTATTTCACAGCCTTAAATTCTTCACTTTCTACCTATTATAACAGAGAAATAGGCCTCTAGAACGGCGCCGGAAGGGTTTGTGATAAGACAAGCATTTGGTTTCATTTATAAAAAATAATGATGATGTAATGACATTGGATCTAAACATTATTTTTATATTGGTTTGGATAATTTACTGAGTTTCTGTTTTATAGACATTGCAAAGAGATAGGTTTGGAAATAAATCCCGAAAAGACAAAGTATATGATTATGTCTCGTGACGAGAATATTGTACGAGAAATGGAAATATAAAAATTGGAGATTTATCTTTTGAAGAGGTGGAAAAGTTCAAATATCTGGGAGCAACAGTAACAAATATAAATGACACTCGGGAGGAAATTAAACACAGAATAAATATGGGAAATGCCTGTTATTATTCGGTTGAGAAGCTTTTATCATCCAGTCTGCTGTCAAAAATCTGAAAGTTAGAATTTATAAAATAGTTATATTACCGGTTGTTCTGTATGGTTGTGAAACTTGGACTCTCACTTTGAGAGAGGAACATAGGTTAAGGTTGTTTGAGAATAAGGTGCTTAGGAAAATATTTGGGGCTAAAAGGGATGAAGTTACAGGAGAATGGAGAAAGTTACACAACACAGAACTGCACGCATTGTATTCTTCACCTGGCATAATTAGGAACATTAAATCCAGACGTTTGAGATGGGCTGGGCATGTAGCACTTATGGGCGAATCCATAAATGCATATAGAGTGTTAGTTGGGAGGCCGGAGGGAAAAAGACCTTTAGGGAGGCCGAGATGTAGATGGGGGATAATATTAAAATGGATTTGAGGGAGGTGGGATATGAAGATAGAGAATGGATTAATCTTGCTCAGGATAGGGACGAATGGCGGGCTTATGTGAGGGTGGCAATGAACCTCCGGGTTCCATAAAAACCAGTAAGTAAGTAACTAAGTAATATAGACACTGACTACACGAAAATGCATTATTTTGACCAATTCAACCCTCCTCTTTGCAAATATGACAAAAATTCTACTCTCCGACCAATGCCACCCTTAGGAATTACCCCTTTTTAGTGTCACGAAGTTACCCCATGGCTTGTAGGGTACAATGTCGCAATGTTAGACCTTAATACTTTATTTAGGACAATTAGAAAAAAAATATTCGTCAAATTAAGATTAAAAACTACAGAAGTACGAACTTCTACAAAAACTTGTTACCGGTATCATAAATAAATAATTTGATGTTTAACTTCTGAAGATTATTCTGTATAAAAGTGTCACGTTAACCCAAATTTAAACTGTTTTCATGAACATTTAATAGTTTACTACACACTTTCAGCTTGACAATTTTGACTTCTGATTGTCGTAGATGCTGCACACTTTTTTTTATTGTACTTAGACGAGCTGAAAGAAGTGAAATGAAGTTGAGACGGAATTTCTTTCGCGGAGAGCGAACTTTGCTCATGTGGACAGGCAGGGGTGTTATGCACCTGGCGCCCCCTTGTTGAAATAGAGCGTTCCGGGGATGGGGGCACGCGCGGTGCAAACAAATCGATAGCGGCGGCGGGATCGGTAGCTCCCGTGACGTCAGTGGTTGGTGACGTCAGCTTTAATCTACGCAATGATTCATTCGTCACTCGATACGTAGGAGTAGCCGAAATCCAGGTACAAGCACCGTGAACTGTTGCCATTTCCAGTTTGAAAGTCTCCAGATATTTGATATGCCGTTACGCCTGAAATTGGGGCAAAAATTTAAAGAAGTTCAATTGTTTGTGAGTGCAGTAATGGTAACCAAGAGCAACACCTCTTACGAAAACGTCAGATTTTAATTGGGATGACATTTCAGCAGATATTTCTTGTATGTCCTGGGTTTTACGAATTACACCTACGAGAAGCCTATCAGTGTCCTGTTAAAGTTTGTCGGGATTAAAAGTGAATGTCAAAAAGATGAAACATCTCTGCAATCATCCCAAAATTACTATTTTTAAAATCAACACCAATAACGTTACAAAGTAACACAATTACAAAACAACGCCAATAAATTTACAAAGCAACACCAAAACATTACAAAGCAAAATAAAAATATTACAAAGCAACACAAAAGCAATACAAAGCAACACCAAAAACATTACAAAGCAACAACAGAAACATTATAAATGGATACCGAATAATATTACAAAACAACGAAAAACCTTACAAAACAACCTCGAAAATATTACAAAGCAACACCGAAAATATTATAAAACAACACAGATAACCTTACAAAGCAACACCAAAAACATTACAAAGCAACAACAGAAACATTATAAATGAATACCGAATAATATTACAAAACAACGAAAAACCTTACAAAACAACCTCGAAAATATTACAAAGCAACACCGAAAATATTATAAAACAACACAGATAATCTTACACAGCAACACAAAAAACATTACAAAGCAACGACAGAAACATTATAAATGAATACCGAATAATATTACAAAACAACGAAAAACCTTACAAAACAACCTCGAAAATATTACAAAGCAACACCGAAAATATTATAAAACAAACAGATAATCTTACACAGCAACACAAAAACATTACAAAGCAACGACAGAAACATTATAAATGAATACCGAATAATATTACAAAACAACGAAAACCTTACAAAACAACCTCGAAAATATTACAAAGCAACACCGAAAATATTATAAAACAACACAGATAATCTTACACAGCAACACAAAAACATTACAAAGCAACGACAGAAACATTATAAATGGATACCGAATAATATTACAAAACAACGAAAAACCTTACAAAAAACAACCTCGAAAATATTACAAAGCAACACCGAAAATATTATAAAACAACACAGATAATCTTACACAGCAACACAAAAAACATTACAAAGCAACGACAGAAACATTATAAATGAATACCGAATAATATTACAAAACAACGAAAAACCTTACAAAACAACCTCGAAAATATTACAAAGCAACACCGAAAATATTATAAAACAACACAGATAATCTTACACAGCAACACAAAAACATTACAAAGCAACGACAGAAACATTATAAATGAATACCGAATAATATTACAAAACAACGAAAACCTTACAAAACAACCTCGAAAATATTACAAAGCAACACCGAAAATATACAAAACAACACAAAACGAAAATATTATAAAACAACACAGATAATCTTACACAGCAACACAAAAAACATTACAAAGCAACGACAGAAACATTATAAATGAATACCGAATAATATTACAAAACAACGAAAAAACAAAACAACCTCGAAAATATTACAAAAAAGCAACACCGAAAATATTATAAAACAACACAGATAATCTTACAAAGCAACACCGAAAAACATTACAAAGCAACGACAGAAACATTATAAATGAATACCGAATAATATTACAAAACAACGAAAAACCTTACAAAACAACCTCGAAAATATTACAAAGCAACACCGAAAATATTATAAAACAACACAGATAATCTTACACAGCAACACAAAAACATTACAAAGCAACGACAGAAACATTATAAATGAATACCGAATAATATTACAAAACAACGAAAAAAACCTTACAAAACAACCTCGAAAATATTACAAAAGCAACACCGAAAATATTATAAAACAACACAGATAATCTTACACAGCAACACCGAAAAACATCTTACACAGCAACACCGAAAAACATTTACAAAGCAACGACAGAAACATTATAAATGAATACCGAATAATATTACAAAACAACGAAAAACCTTACAAAACAACAACTCGAAAATATTACAAAACAACACCGAAAATATTATAAAACAACACAGATAATCTTAAAACAACACAACACCGAAAACATTACAAAGCAACGACAGAAACATTATAAATGAATACCGAATAATATTACAAAACAACGAAAAACCTTACAAAACAACCTCGAAAATATTACAAAGCAACACCGAAAATATTATAAAACAACACAGATAATCTTACACAGCAACACCGAAAAACATTACAAAGCAACGACAGAAACATTATAAATGAATACCGAATAATATTACAAAACAACGAAAAACCTTACAAAACAACCTCGAAAATATTACAAAGCAACACCGAAAATATTATAAAACAACACAGATAATCTTACACAGCAACACCGAAAAACATTACAAAGCAACGACAGAAACATTATAAATGAATACCGAATAATATTACAAAACAACGAAAAACCTTACAAAACAACCTCGAAAATATTACAAAGCAACACCGAAAATATTATAAAACAACACAGATAATCTTACACAGCAACACCGAAAAACATTACAAAGCAACGACAGAAACATTATAAATGAATACCGAATAATATTACAAAACAACGAAAAACCTTACAAAACAACCTCGAAAATATTACAAAGCAACACCGAAAATATTATAAAACAACACAGATAATCTTACACAGCAACACCGAAAAACATTACAAAGCAACGACAGAAACATTATAAATGAATACCGAATAATATTACAAAACAAACGAAAAACCTTACAAAACAACACCGAAAATATTACAAAGCAACACCGAAAATATTATAAAACAACACAGATAATCTTACACAGCAACACCGAAAAACATTACAAAGCAACGACAGAAACATTATAAATGAATACCGAATAATATTACAAAACAACGAAAAACCTTACAAAACAACCTCGAAAATATTACAAAGCAACACCGAAAATATTATAAAACAACACAGATAATCTTAACAGCAACACCGAAAAACATTACAAAGCAACGACAGAAACATTATAAATGAATACCGAATAATATTACAAAACAACGAAAAACCTTACAAAACAACCTCGAAAATATTACAAAGCAACACCGAAAATATTATAAAACAACACAGATAATCTTACACAGCAACACCGAAAAACATTACAAAGCAACGACAGAAAATTATAAATGAATACCGAATAATATTACAAAACAACGAAAAATTACAAAACAACCTCCAAAATATTACAAAGCAACACCGAAAATATTATAAAACAACAAAAGATAATCTTACACAGCAACACCGAAGAACATTACAAAGCAACGACAGAAACATTATAAATGAATACCGAATAATATTACAAAACAACGAAAAACCTTACAAAACAACCTCGAAAATATTACAAAGCAACACCGAAAATATTATACAAAACAACGAAAAACCTTACAAAACAACCTCGAAAATGAAACATTATAAAACAACACAGATAATCTTACACAGCAACACCGAAAAACATTACAAAGCAACGACAGAAACATTATAAATGAATACCGAATAATATTACAAAACAACGAAAAACCTTACAAAACAACCTCGAAAATATTACAAAGCAACACCGAAAATATTATAAAACAACACAGATAATCTTACACAGCAACACAAAAACATTACAAAGCAACGACAGAAACATTATAAATGAATACCGAATAATATTACAAAACAACGAAAAACCTTACAAAACAACCTCGAAAATATTACAAAGCAACACCGAAAATATTATAAAACAACACAGATAATCTTACACAGCAACACCGAAAAACATTACAAAGCAACGACAGAAAAATTATAAATGAATACCGAATAATATTACAAAACAACGAAAAACCTTACAAAACAACCTCGAAAATATTACAAAGCAACACCGAAAATATTATGAAACACAAAAACATTACAAAGCAACACAGATAATCTTACAAAACAAGCAACACCGAAGAACATTAAAACATTACAGATAATCTTACACAGCAACGTACGAAAAAATTACAAAGCAACGACAGAAAAACATTATAAATGAATACCGAATAATATTACAAAACAACGAAAACCTTACAAAACAACCTCGAAAATATTACAAAGCAACACCGAAAATATTATAAAACAACACAGATAATCTTACACAGCAACACCGAAAAACATTACAAAGCAACGACAGAAACATTATAAATGAATACCGAATAATATTACAAAACAACGAAAAACCTTACAAAACAACCTCGAAAATATTACAAAGCAACACCGAAAATATTATAAAACAACACAGATAATCTTACACAGCAACACGAAAAACATTACAAAGCAACGACAGAAACATTATAAATGAATACCGAATAATATTACAAAACAACGAAAAACCTTACAAAACAACCTCGAAAATATTACAAAGCAACACCGAAAATATTATAAAACAACACAGATAATCTTACACAGCAACACCGAAAAACATTACAAAGCAACGACAGAAACATTATAAATGAATACCGAATAATATTACAACGAAAAATTACAAAACAACCTCGAAAATATTACAAACAAACGAAAATATTATAAAACAACACAGATAATCTTACACAGCAACACCGAAAATATTATAAAAAAACATTACAAAGCAACGACAGAAACATTATAAATGAATACCGAATAATATTACAAAACAAGAAAAACCTTACAAAACAACTCGAAAATATTACAAAGCAACACCGAAAATATTATTAATCTTACACAGCAACACCGAAAAACATTACAAAGCAACGACAGAAACATTATAAATGAATACCGAATAATATTACAAAACAACGAAACCTTACAAAACAACTCGAAAATATTACAAAGCAACACCGAAAATATTATAAAACAAACAGATAATCTTACACAGCAAACGAAAACATTACAAAGCAACGACAGAAACATTATAAATGAATACCGAATAATATTACAAAACAACGAAAAACCTTACAAAACAACCTCGAAAATATTACAAAGCAACACCGAAAATATTATAAAACAACACAGATAATCTTACACAGCAACACCAAAAACATTACAAAGCAACGACAGAAACATTATAAATGAATACCGAATAATATTACAAAACAACGAAAAACCTTACAAAACAACCTCGAAAAATATTACAAAGCAACACCGAAAATATTATAAAACAACACATAATAATCATTACAAAGCAACACCGAAAATTATAAATTACAAAACAACGAAAAACAGAAACATTATAAATGAATAAAACAACCAGAATAATATTATTACAAAACAACGAAAAACCTTACAAAACAAAACAACGTTCCAAAATAATATTTCGAAAATATTACAAAGCAACACCGAAAATATTATAAAACAACACAGATAACCTTACAAAGCAACACCAAAAAAATTACAAAATAACGCCGAATATATTACAAAATAATACCGAAAACATTACAAAGGAACGCCAATAACATTACAAAGCAATACGGAAAACATTACAAAACAACACCGATAACCCTGCAAAGCAACACCAAAAACATTACAAAATAACACGGAAAACATTACAATGCAACATCGAAAACATTACAACCAACACCAAAAATATTACATAGCAACGCCGAAAATATTACAAAGCAATGCCGAGAACATAGTAAAACAACCGAAAATATTACAAAGCAACACCGAAAAATTACAAAACAACACCAAGAATATTACAAAACAATCCAATAGTCTTATAAAGCAATACCGTTAACCTTACGAAGCAACACCAAAAACATGACAAAGTAATTTTATAATGTTATATTTGTTCGGATGAAATTTCTGAACATATAAAGGAAAAAACTAAAATTCTTTGAGTCATTCATTATCATAATACACTGCTTTCTTAAACTGACAGCATATTGGGAATTAAATCAATGGCTTTCCCAAAACACGCCATGAAATATTTGATACAAAACAATGTTTATCTCGGAAAGGAAGCGAAAACGAACAAACTTGCATTGAACTTTTTTGTTTGAAATATCTCAAAGAATAACCTCCTGAAATTCATGACATTACTTAGTTCATTCTGTATGTGCGTATATATATAATAGTGTATTTTTTCTGGGTCTGGGATATAGCCATAAGAAATATAGCCTATGTACAAAACCAAAGAATAAATAATCAATGGGCCAAGTTCAGAAATCAGCAGGCTTTGGTAATTCGTGAAACAAGAGAACATCAGGCTTTGACTCAGCAACCATAAATATCACAAGAACACCCAACGCGATTACAGGGATCGTATGAACCCCTGTCACTTTTTCTTTTAACGGAAGCCCTTCGGACATTTTGAATGCGTCACGGTGACGCTGTGGCGGCATGGCGGCACACATTTCGCAACTTGGCGCCGCTCTCTGGGCAGCAGCCCAAGCGGAGTGCAGTGTGTCTTATGCAACGCGTGGCAGCGAGGTCTGGCGGGAGGGAGCTTACACAGGTAACACTATCAGCAATGTACACGCTTCTTCTGTTCAGAGGTCCACATAGAACTCGTGCCCTCAGACTGCTGAATGCACGCCAGTTACTTTCAGGATGAGTCATCATCATCATCATTAGAGTCCGGATTTTTAGGCATTTACAACAGTTAAAATAGGCAGGCAAAAAAGGCAATAAAAACGTAAAAATGTACAGTAATCTTTGAAAAAGACATAAAATTTATACATCTTGATTACACAACTTTTAACACTGTATCACTTCGGAATATGTATGATAAGACTTTCCTGTGTTAAATTCCAACGTACCTCGTTTACATGTTTCGACCTATTTATGGGTCATCTTCAGAACTGGTCGTTGTTGGTCTTGGCGCCACTTGTTCCGTTTCCTGTGAGGGTGTATTCCTGTGGTATAGTGTAGAGTAAAAGAGTGTGTGTGTTTTGAAATTGAGTTGTGTGTTGAGAATTTCGTTGGGGTGTGTTTTCGTGTGTCTGTATATTTCATATTGTTCTAGTGTGTTGAGTTTCTGGCTTTTTGGTTGGATGTGCAGTATTTCCATGTCTGTGTTGATGTCTCTGTGGGTGTAGTTAGCATTTGTGATGTGTTCTGCATATGTGGAGGTGTTTTGTAATTTTGTTATGGCTATGATGTGTTCTTTGTAACGTGTTTGAAACGATCTGCCTGTCTGTCCTATGTAGAAGTTGTTGCAGGTGTTACATTTGAGTTTGTATACGCCTGTGTGGTTGTATTTGTTTGTTTGTGTTGTTTGTGTGTTGAGATGTTTTTGTAGAGTGTTATTTGTTCTGTATGCAATGTTGTAAACACTAACACTATTTTTTTAGTAATAAACACCTTAAAAAGGCAAAATTGGCCCTATCACTTTGATTTACCCCAAATCACATTGTCTATTCAAATAATGATTTACTTCCACCCAGTAAAAAAGGCATTTTGCCAAACACCCGGGCCATAATCATCATCATCATCATCATCATCAATCGCTGAACTCTGAATGTCGTGGCTTTAGCTGTTGGAATCGTGGCCAGCATTTCGTTTTACATTTGAAGATCATAATTATCCAACTCAGGTCTCGAAATGAATATTCCAGCTTCGTAAATTTCTAGAATCTTTTCGTTCCATCTCCTAAGAAATGGCTTCTGTCCGTTTCGGATCGTTTTAATTATACCGTAAATAATAATAATAATAATAATAATAATAATAATAATAATAATAATAATAATAATAATAATAATAATAATAATAATTACTTACTTACTTACAAATGGCTTTTAAGGAACCCGAAGGTTCATTGCCGCCCTCACATAAGCCCGCCAGCGATCCCTATCCTGTGCAAGATTAATCCAGTCTCTATCATCATACCCCACCTCCCTGAAATCCATTTCAATACTATCCTCCCATCTACGTCTCGGCCTCCCTAAAGGTCTTTAACCCTCCGGTCTCCGAACTAACACTCTATATGCATTTCTGGATTCGCCCATACGTGCTACATGCCCTGCCCATCTCAAACGTCTGAATTTAATGTTCCTAATTATGTCAGGTGAAGAATACAATGCGTGCAGTTCTGTGTTGTGTAACTTTCTACATTCTCCTGTAACTTCATCCCGCTTAGCCCCAAATATTTTCCTAAGCACCTTATTCTCAAACACCCTTAACCTATGTTCCTCTCACAGAGTGAGAGTCCAAGTTTCACAACCATACAGAAGAACCGGTAATTCCTATTCCGAGGCTTAGTGTAGGGATTCGTAACAAGCTGTTTTTTACGGTGATGGGTTGTTAGCCCTTCGCCCAATCCCCAAGCTGGAGGACCACCCCTTATCGGCTGTCCACGACTGCTTATTCAATATATTCGCAGCTACCCTCCATATCTGGAGGCCGTCTCCTCTATCCGCAACCTGAGGACGCGCCATGCCGTGGTGACAGGGACCCACAATACATGGAACAATAATAATAATAATAATAATAATAATATATTTAATCTGGCAGTGTTGAGGCCATACGGCCTTCTCTTACACTGAACCAGGAAATTTCAATACATTTTTCAGACCACCGGCTTAGTTCGGTCGGCTGAGGCGCTTGCCTGCCTATCCGAAGTGGCACTCGGCATGGGTTCGATTCCCGCTTGAGTTTTTTCCGAGGCTTTTCTCAACCTTAGGGCGAATGTCAGGTAATCTATGGCGAATCCTCTGCCTTATTTCGCCAAATATCATCTCGCTATCACCAATTTCATCGGCGGTAAATAACCTAGTAGTGTGGATACAGCGTCGTTAAATGACCAAGTAAAAAAGAAATGACTACACATAGTGGACTCTATCACTTTTTATAATTTGGGAGTTTTTCATCGACACTTTTGAACAGATGTATCCAGACTTGAGCTAAATGTTTTGTTTTAAGAATTTCCTTCAATTTACTATTGGTATCTTCTTTGGAATTCAGAACATTTTTCACTTATTGTGATCTGAGCTATTTTAAGAGCATTCTATGCAGTGTCACCTGCAATGTTGTCAGATATGCAGCGTGTTACAGTGCCGCCAACAGTACTGGTATTTGTAATACTTACAGTCCCGTCGCTCTAATTTCCGGCAGCCAATCACGTTGCAGGTAGGCTACATTTAAACGTGTGCGTCTTGTGATTCGCTGATGAAGATGTAAAGCATTTCCTAAGGCTGGATAAATACTTAATATATAATCGCCCGCCATTTTGGCTCTTTCGTTGGCGTTCGAGAAAGCACACGAGGACGTTATTTGCCGCTCAATTATTTGCTGAATTACAGTGCGTTTGATTTATTATCAAGGAGCTACGACATGATAATGTTTAACGGTGTGGCAAATAGATCCCTCGTATGGTAGCTCGGCAACGAAAGAACAAAAATGGCGAACGATACTACCTACCTAGACTTTATAGAGCCTTGACTTCCTAAGAAGTAAGCAAAGAGGAGGAGTCACGCCGGGAGTAACAGCACAGTCTACTATATACAGTCGCGAAGCTTGGGGTGTTTTTTTGCAAATGTCGTGATAAAGCGCTCCAAGCGGTTAGCAACTGGAAACAATAGACTGTCCATGGTCGACTTTGGACTGTGTCGTATTTCCATCGAGTGCTAGCTCGTTACGTATTTCACATTGATGCTTGTGAAATGTTCGTTATTGATTGTAATGAAAATGTTAATGGCTAAAATATAATAATTGGAATAATAATATGCGACAAGGAGGAGACGTTTGTAGTGCTATAAATTGTAGCAACAGTAAGAGAAATAGGCCAGAGTTATCCTTTTTCCGATTTCCGAAAGATTCAGAAAGGTTCCTGGGTTTCCACAAGAATGCTGTGCAGAAACAAAACTGTTAATTTGAAGTTCTTTGTGACTGTTAGAATACATTATATCCTTAAATTTCACAATGAAATGTTTCAGTCTAACCGAAAGGACATTAGATACCGGTTAAAGTTCTGTCACTTAGGCTGCTAAATTTCCAGAGAAATAAAGGTTAGGTCTACTTTTTTTTTCAGAGGATATATTTTTAATTGTAGCTATTAATTTTGTTATTATTTTTATGTGTTATTTTACTAAAGACGTAGAAAAATTGAGTTTGTTTTAATGAAATTTATTGATCGTTTTATTTTCAATTCTGGTGGGATTATTATTGCCTAGGCCTATTTTTTTTTTTTTTCAAAGGATATGTTTTTAATTATAACTGTTAATTTTGTTGTTATTTTATATTTGTTACTTTACTAGAGACGTAGAAAAAGTTTGTTACAATAAAATTTATTGATCACGTTTTATTTCCAATTCTGGTGTGATTATTATTGCTTAACCTCATCCCACTTTGTTAACTACGTAAGCCTACACTACAAGTACCGGTACACGTAAGTTACTCCATTAATTCATATTTCCATTATTATTTTTGTAAAGGGAAATGCAAATTAATATTTATTGGTTTCATAGTTAATTATCGCTATAATCTTGAATGAGTGAAGCTATTATAGTAAATTTCAGTTCGTTTTGCACAAACAAAAATTATATTACTTATTTCTTGCAGGTATCTTCGAGTTTATGGTGGAATTTAATATACTTCATTAAAATAATAAATTAACTTTATGCATTTAATATTTAAATAATGGAAGGAAGGTGTTAATTTTTCCAAAAGAACACGACAACGAAAGTGTAACATATTTCGTCGTCTGCTAGGAGAGAGATCTGCGATGATGAGGCGATAGTAGCGATCCTAGTGGTGGGCAACTACCCATGTTTGTATTTTTACTACATATTGAGCTTCGCGACTGTATATAGTAGTCTGTGATAACAGCGTCGCGACCATAGCTGTTGATATTCCCAGTTTTGTTTCTCAGTCACTAATTTTTAAATACAGGATAAAACAAAGTCCCGAAGAGCTTTTTCGGGACAACGGAATACATTGGCGAAAAAAGGGACTTCCTGTATTTTACGGGAACCCTGGTTATGATGTGCAGCTAATAACGTCCAGGCAGTCCGTGAGATTTCGTTTGTGCTGTACACACTGTACAATTCACAGTACCGGTGTGACGTCATTATCGCATGTTAACGAGTTGCTCTTTGCTCAGGCGCACTACGAAAGTGATGATAATTATTGTGGCTTACACATCGATCAGCCGTGCACGTGGGGCTGCTAACATGAATCATAGCAGGCCATGACTACGCCCAGCTCTATCTGTAGTATGAAATGCTCAAAATATATTTTCATCTTACCTTACATTATTTGTTTCTGAGTCTTTAGTCTTTTTTTCTTTGCTTCTTTATATTTGATTATTTTCTGTCCTTTTTTATTTTCTGTATAAATGGAAATGTTTGAATCTGTTAAAGCTGAAGATTACCGCCACCATCTTATGGACGGAATCAGACCAACGATGAAAAATGTATTGCTCTAATCAACATTCAATAGATAGTGTTAGCACACTATTAACTATATACAGAGCTTTCATTTTTTAAAATTCCTAGTCTAAATACATAAAGGGTTAGTTAAAAGTCCCGCACCACCTAAATAACTTTTGAAGCATGTGGTTCAGTGACACGAAATTTGGTATGTGAGGATAACCAAATACTAAGAACTCAATAATGGTATTACCGAGTTTTTTCTACTTCCGGTTTAATCGGAAGTAACTCCAACTCTCTTATTTTAAATGGAACACCCAATATATATTTTTATTTTTGAATAAAGCTCATTAAGAGCTTTTCAAAAAGTACCCACACTTGATTCTTCTGTACAAATTCAGTGTTGCTAAATAAAAATGGAAGTGGTGCAAGATATTCCTAAAGCCTGGTTAAATCATTCCTTAAATGGTTTCTATGATCGAGTGACACATTGTAAAGCAGCTGAGGGCTACCAATTTGAACACATAATTTAGAAGGTGAGCTAGCTTTGTTTTGTTTTTGTTAAGGAAGGAGTATTTTATTATTTTAATATTCGATACACTTTCCTGTTTTCTTGACTTAGCAACACTGAATTTGTACAGAAGTATCGAGTGTGGGTACTTTTTGAAAAGCTCTTAATGAGCACTATTCTAAAATAAAAATATATATTGGGTGTTCCATTTAAAATAAGAGAGTTGGAGTTACTTCCGGTTAAACGGAAGTAGAAAAACTCGGTAATACCATTATTAAGTTCTTAGTATATGGTTATCCAGACATACCAAGTTTCATGTCACTGAACCACATGCTTCAAAAGTTATTTAGGTGGTGCGGGACTTTTAACTAACCCTGTATAGTTTAAATCGAATTCAATTAAACAAAACACATCAATTTAGATATTAGAGGGAGAAGTTTAAAACCAGTCTTAATTGCACATTAGGTTTCACCCCTTCACCCCCAGCCACCCCACTCTGAAATTACATTATTAAATTTGAAAGAGTATTCAATTGTTTATACATCTCATTCACTTGTTTTCATATCTTTTGTTTTCTATCGTCACCTAGCAACCTGGATTGTTGTTATTGTTGATTAGAACTGAAGAGAATAAAGCTACAAAGACTTATTGAGGATTTCATGTAATAGTTGTGTTTGTGTATTAAATTATTTTAAAATTTTGTAGGACTCATCAAGAGAGAACAAAATGATCCTTATTGTTTAAATTTAGGAAATTACACAAAATAAGCTGTGTTTTCATACTACATCAACTGATAATAACAACAATCCAGGTTGCTAGGGGACGATAGGAAAGATTTGTATGTATGTGCAATAAAACTTATTATTCAAGCCGAATTGATTTATTACTTACTTACGTCTCGGCCTCCCCAAAGGCCTTTTTCTCTCAGATCTCCCAACTAACACTTTGTATGCATTTCTTTAACTTTTGGGTCCAATCGCACTTTGTAAATGACATAAGACCAGTGTGATTTAAATTAAAACACAAGGACTGAGCGTGGGAATCTTGGGGAAGAAATACTTGAAATTTTAATGCCTACTAGAAGTCGATATTGGAGCCAAGCGTAATTTTCATAAAGATTATCTCCAGGAATTCATATTGGATTCACGTGCACATTTTTACAGAAGGTTATCCAATCAAATGATAATGAAATTCACTGAGAGTATATGGACGATCTGTTACAGAGATTCACACTGGGTTCATGCCAACAAATGTCAGCCTATAGATTTATCTATAGTAATGTCACAAGAGGTGTGAGATTTGCCGATTTATCTGGGAAATCTCAGACCTCGAGTGACATTTATTAGGACTATTTCGTGAATAAAATAAAAATGTAAATAATATATCCCTAAAATTCGCTCACAAAATCTTAATAATTGTATATTTATTAATACTTAACCTATTCAGACATTGTGAAGTCGAAATAGATGAGTAACGATTACTTCAATAAAGAAACTGAATGCTATTCAGTAATACCAATTGAGAAAAGCGAAAATACAGGTTTAAAAATGTTAATTACATGTACTGCGCTTTTCTCTTGTTATAACAGAAATACGTTTTCACTATTTGCTGAAATCATAATTTAATTTAAACATTTATAGTATAATTGCAAATAACATTATTAATACATTAATTAAATGAACAGTTGCTACGAAGAAGTGTCATTTTCTTTAGATACAATGGACATGGAATTAGAAGATGAAGATGTAGATGCGGAAGTAGGATTTCGCACTTTATTTAGTACAATGGATTCATGCTCATCGATTTACGTGGAAACAGTTGACGACACTGACTAAACAAAAGAACAACCATGCGATAAATTGATAGTGATAAACCGAGCTGCAGAAATTATCGCAATGTATGACTGTGATTGGTTGGAATTCAAAATTGCATTACACTTCATTGGCCGAAAATGGATTGACGTCATATAAACGAAATAATCATCGATAATTTACATTATATCCACGCGATTGGTGCCACCGGCGTGGCTCAGTCGGTTAAGGCGCTTGCCTGCCGGTCTGAAGTTGCGTTCGGGCGCGGGTTCGATTCCCGCTCAGGCTGATTACCTGGTTGAATTTTTCCGAGGTTTTCCCCAGCCGTAATGTGAATACAAGGTAATCTATGGCGAATCCTCGGCCTCATCTCGCCAAATATCATCTCGCTATCACCAATCTCATCGACGCTAAATAACCTAGTAGTTGATACAGCGTCGTTAAATAACCAACTAAAATAAATCCACGCGATTGATTTCTACTTTCACAACTGACACAGAGTTTCAACTTCCTTTCGCTAGTGGGTAATTAGGACATGAATGACAGCACTGATAAGATGTAACCCCGACAGTCCCGTTTTAATCAATACACCCTGCATGAAGGATTCTAGGAATTTGATGTTAGATCGCAAGGAACTTGACAAAAGAGCGTTTCAGAGCGAGTCTAACTTGTACTTTTGTTTGCAGAAAATCACATGACCTGGTAGTGGAATATGCACAAGATAACTAAAGGATTGAAGAAAAAGAAGAAGACCAAGAAGCACAAGAAAGAAGACGAACTCTTCGACGAGGCGGAGCTAGAGAAGTACAGGAGGGAGCACCAGCAGGAGGCTGCAGGGCCGCAGGAGGAGCAGGATACACCTCAGCAGGGCGAGCAGGGGGCGGGGTCCTCGGACAACGAGGAGTGGAAGCGCTTCAAGGCACTCACCGCGGGCGTCGACAGCGTCCTCAAGAAGACCCAGGGCGACCTCGACCGCATCAAGTCCACCAGCTACTTCCAAAGGTGCGTGTGCAACATAAAGACATACTGTACCTATTTTATATAACGTCCGTTTTATTTCATTTAGTAAATTCTTAATATTCTACTCACACCATTTAAAGATAGGTTTATTTTTAAGGTCCGTTTTATTATATTTACTCCATTCTGAATGTTTTACTCACACGACCGAAAGATATCTTTATATTTAAGGCCCGTCTTATTTTAGTTAGTCCATTCTTAATATTCTACTCACACCATTTAAAGATAGGTTTATTTTTAAGGCCCGGTTTTATTATATTTACTCCATTCTGAATGTTTTACTCACACGACCTAAAGATATCTTTATATTTAAGGCCCGCCTTATTTTAGTTAGTCCATTCTTAATATTCTACTGACACCATTTAAAAATAGGTTTATTTTTAAGGTCCGTTTTATTATATTTACTCCATTCTGAATGTTTTACTCACACGACCTAAAGATATCTTTATATATAAGGTCCGCCTTATTTTAGTTAGTCCATTCTTAATATTCTACTGACACCATTTAAAAATAGGTTTATTTTTAAGGCCCGGTTTTATTATATTTACTCCATTCTGAATGTTTTACTCACACGACCTAAAGATATCTTTATATTTAAGGTCCGCCTTATTTTAGTTAGTCCATTCTTAATATTCTACTGACACCATTTAAAAATAGGTTTATTTTTAAGGCCCGGTTTTATTATATTTACTCCATTCTGAATGTTTTACTCACACGACCTAAAGATATCTTTATATATAAGGTCCGCCTTATTTTAGTTAGTCCATTCTTAATATTCTACTGACACCATTTAAAAATAGGTTTATTTTTAAGGCCCGGTTTTATTATATTTACTCCATTCTGAATGTTTCACTCACACGACCTAAAGATATCTTTATATTTAAGGCCCGCCTTATTTTAGTTAGTCCATTCTTAATATTCTACTCACACCATTTAAAGATAGGTTTATTTTTAAGGTCCGGTTTTATTATATTTACTCCATTCTGAATGTTTTACTCACACGACATAAAGATATCTTTATATTTAAGGCCCCTCTTATTTTAGTTAGTCCATTCTTAATATTCAAACTCACACCATTTAAAGATAGGTTTATTTTTTAAGGTCCGTTTTATTATATTTATTCCATTCTGAATGTTTTACTCACACGAGTTAAAGATATCTTTATATATAAGATAAAGGTAAAAGGTAAAGGTGTATTCTTAATATGCCATGAAGGCACTTGGGGGCATGGAGGTAGAGCCCCATATTTCCATGATCTCGGCACTAGAATGAGGTGGTGTATTCGGCACCATATTCTGACGCCTTTACCCAGGGAAAGATACTCAATTTTAGAGGATTTTATTTGAACTCGGGGCTATTCTAAAGTTTGGCAACGAGTTAAAAATCCTGTCACCACCTGGGATCGAAGGTCCATTTTCAGTTTTAGCCAGCTGCTCTACCAACTGAGCTACCCATTTAAAGATAACTTTATATATAAGGCCCGTTTTATTTTATTTAGTCCATTCTTAATATTCCACTCACACCATTTAAAAATAGGTTTATTTTTAAGGTCCGTTTTATATATTTATTCCATTCTGAATGTTTTACTCTCACGATTTAAAGATATCTTTAAATATAAGGCCCGTTTTATTTTATTTAGTCCATTCTTAATATTCCACTCACACCATTTAAAGATAGGTTTATTTTTAATGTCCGTTTTAATATATTTATTCCATTCTGAATGTTTTACTCACACGACCTAAAGATATCTTTATATATAAGGCCCGTTTTATTTTATTTAGTCCATTCTTAATATTTTACTCACACCATTTAAAGACAACTTTAAATTTAATATTCGTTTTATTTTATTTAGTCCATTCTTAATATTTTACTCACACGACCTAAAGATATCTTTATATATAAGGCCCGTCTTATTTTAGTTAGTCCATTCTTAATATTCTACTCACACCATTTAAAGATATCTTTATATTTAAGGCCCGTTTTATTTTATTTATTCCATTCTGAAGGTTTTACTCGTAAGACATGAAGATAACTCCTTATCTAACTTCAGTTTTTTTACTTTGTTCATTCTGAAGATTTCACTGGAACGATTGGAAGAAAATTCACCATCTAAAGTTAGTTTTATCATATTTTGTGAATTCTGAATGCTTAATTCGTAAAATATACAGACAATTCTTTATTCAGCGTTCTTATCTCATTTAACGAATTCTGAATGTTTTATTTATGTAATTACAAATAATTCTTTATTGCGACGACCATGGTTGTGTGCAGAATAGTTTTTAAATTCTTTAAAGAGGTTATTACTTTCAAATCCGTTGAGAAAAACTGCTCACACCTATGTAAACTATTGTATACAAAAAAAACCAATCTTGTCTGATATCTAGGATTTCACACAGTGCAAAAGTTTTTTTGTCTTGGTCAAAATTACGTTACTACTACGAATGAATTCAAATGGCTTATAATATAGACATAATGTTAATAAATATTAACATTATAATTAGTTATTTATCCAACACCTTAGGTACCATTCTTCACTATTCATGGCCTCCTACATCATAACTTACCTAGTACACGTATCGATTCTAAAATCCATGCCATAATATCTGATTATATGAGGACTTATTTTCAACATATTTTTTTTTATAATACAGAATTTTTCGTTATGGTCATGGATAAAATTGCGTATGGTACTTGTGAGCGTGATCTTTATTGCACTCGTGTAATTTTAGCGCTCGGTGGTTGACGCCTCGTGCTTAAATCTTCCCACTCGCGCAATAAAGATACATTTACCTCACAAGTACCGTAAATTTATTATTTGTTTTCGTAGTAAAAGATTGTATTTGATGATCGATCTTATATATGGATGATGTGTTAGATCTTGTGCACTGAGACAATCCGTGGTAAGAATAAACATTATTATATAGTATATACTTCAAAATATTTTGTTATATTCTTGTTAAAAGAATAAAAACATTTGAGTACCTAGCTCATTTTTGATTACATATTTATAACATGGAAGCATAGTAGAATATACTCAAGTGTCCACTTTGTACAGAATATATACTCAAGCTTGATAAGAATAAAAGATAATATATTCTCATATTTATAAGTTCGTTCTCATGTTATTCTGAGTATGGTTTGTAGCAGGATCAATTCTGAATATTTGTTGATTTGTGCTCAGTTTAAAGTTAAATAAAAAAAATGGCAGAATTTATGAACGATGTAGTACCTCATGGAAAAATATAGAAAAGGACATGAACTTCAGAAGCCTTTAACGTTCACAAAAGTGAAGAAATTGGTTAAACACGTATTTGTTATTCCTAAAAAAATAACCTATAAAAATATGAATGCCTATCAAATTATAAGGTTAGATTATATTGTTAAATATAATTAACAATTACAGTTTATTTTGTAAAATTTGAATTGCAAAATGCAATTACTTGTAACTTTAAATTTATATATATATATATATATATATATATATATATATATAACTCTCTATAATAAAAAATAGAATTAGCATAACTGGAATTCTAGAAATGGATACTATTGTCTTGTTTCCTGCTTATTAACGTCACTTACCTGATTCACACTCGACGTTTATTTATGTATTTAATTGTTCATTTACTTATTTATTTATTTAATTATTTATTTATAAAAAGCAAAACACAAACACTACAGCATGCGGATAGCATGTGAAAGTCTATAAAAAAACTGAGCATCGCGGTGCAATGTGGTCAAAGAGGATAGGTATTTATGAGTACATACTAACTTTTAAACGATCAAGAAGGCTGTAGAGATGAGTATATATTCACGTTAGGTAGAATGTCTTTATTCCACGAAAATGAGTATGTTTATTTTAATTTTAAATCCACCACCAACAGAAGCAGGCTTCCAATTACAGGTGTCTTACACAGATATATACAGAAAAAACAACAAAACAAACAAAACAAACGACAATAATGAAAGAAAGAAAATACATAATGGTAATAGATGCTAGAATATAATATTACAGTTAATATAGTGCCAAATGTCAATATAATGATGCAACATTATTTAAAAACTAGAGTAAAACATTATAATACACTTCTTCATAATTTAAATATCTAAGGAAATACAATGCTTTTTAATGTGTTCTAGTGGTTACGAGTATATAATCTCAGGAAGTGTTTTCATAGTCAAATTGTATAAATCCTTAGAGAAAGATGTGTTAGATCTTTATTCTTACTAGACAATGAACATATGAACTCTGTTTATCCCTCTCATTTTCAGGAAACCACCCGGTACATCGGCTCCTGAGGCAAAACCAGTAGACTCTGCACCCGTTCCTCCGGCCCCAACAGAAGTAGTTGAAAAGAAGAAAGCGAAACGTTGGGTGGGCTTCGAAGAGGGATCACTTGGAATCGATGCTCCACCACCGGAGGAACCTGAAGAAGAACACGTCGACACTGAAGAATCAGCGCCACCAGCTACAGTAGACGAACTTCTAGGAGTAGAGCCAGCTGCAGTCACAACCGAGGAAGAAGAAGAGGAAGAGGAAGACGAGGAAGAACCTGATGACGACATCTTTGACACCTCGTATGTGGATGTTGTGAAACTCGCTTACATTCCTGACAGCCCCACCCACGAAGAAGAGGACTTTGACCCCTTCGACACTTCAATTGCAGAGAAGGTTATCAGGGAAGAGGAAGAACAAGCGAAGAATAAAAAGAAGCTCGTGAGTTTGGGCTGTGCGGTTGAAGTTCTCACAGGTAGACTTGATACCACACCTGCATTAGCAGGAAAGAAGCGACGACCAGTTCCCAGACGTCCGCAAGACGTCGATCTTCTTTTAGACGATACATTTTCTCAGGAAGCAGAACCTTCTGATGAAGCCCCTGAGGCCATCATCTTCGATGAAGCTCCTGAGCCATGTAAGAGTCTTCTAGATGACGACCCAGACGTCAGTGTTCCTGTTGTACCTCTCGAAAACTTACTAGTTACCTCAACAAATACAGCTGAAGAGAAGAACGAAGAGCAAGGTGTTGATTTGAGGAACTTGGTCGCTGAATTTGATTTGATATCTGATACAGTTGCCACGCCCAACACTGTAGTTGAGGTCCCCATCTCCGTTCCGACTGTTCAAGAAGAATACGACGAGCTAGAAGACGAGTTTGCTGCTCTAGCGGCAGAGTCAGTTGCCAAGAAACCGTCAGAACCTCAAGAAGAACCAGAAGTTGGCGAAAAGGACCCGTTTGACACTACTGTTGCTTCGGTTATTCTTGGTGAAGAGCCAGCTCAACTAGATCCGTTTGAGGTTGAGCCAGATTACAACCCAGATACTCTAAGCTTCCCGCGCCAGATATCTGGTCCTCCTTTTCCTATATCACCGGATGTAGACATAGTTCTAGCCAGCGAAACACAACCTACAAGCGAGTGGGCAGCGTTTGAAGACAGCGGCAAAACAAACAGTCAACCACCTCCCCGACCAGCGCCACCCCGTCCTGCTGCAGCACCCCTCGAGATCACAGACAATGCGATCCTCGCACTAGCAGAAGATCTTGAGATCACGCAGATCGACCCATTTGACACTTCTTTCGCTGAGAATATACTACCAGGAAAGGCGGAGCTAAAGTTAATAGAAAGTGAAATTTTGGGCAGCACTGACTTTGACGTTAACGAAGCTAGAATCTTATCAAGGAGCGACAGTGATTTCGACTTTAACCCAAGAGAAGACGAAGAAAAGGTCGTATCGACTGTTAGTATTCAGATTACAGACCCGACTGGACACGATCAGCAAGAAGAAGTAGAGGAAGCAGGCTTGAGGTCACTAACTCTTCAACACCGCGACCTTCTAGGCGGAAGCACAACTGATCTCTCGAAACTGGGCCACGACCCAATTCAGCCTGTAGAGCAGGAAGAGGAACCCCAAACAGAAATAGATCCATTTGATACTTCTGTAGTAGACGTAATTGCTGCACCCGGAAGAGCAGAACTCAAGTTT
>JAJSOF020000031.1:105151159-105158435 GCA_025594305.2 Periplaneta americana | reverse complement strand
TTCACGACCAGATTTGCTGGTCGTCGGATCTGAAAGAAGGCGCTCGCATCTCCAAACCTCTGACTCCATACTACGTTGACGTTAAGCCTGCTGAAATATTTGCAGCACAAAAATGGCGTTGTAGAAAACGAGGACCCATTCGACACCTCCTTCGCTGAGAACTTAGCACCAGGAAAAGCTGAATTGAAGATAATAGAGAGTGAACTTGTTGGAGAATCCTCAGGCTTGAAGCATAGCCTCTCTGATCAGGACTTCAATCCGCGTAGTGAGGAAGAACAGCCAAAAACCGTCAAGACTGATACAGCTTCTAACCTAGGCCGTCGTTTCTCTGACTTTACAGGTGATCGCCGTAGGGCGCCACCCTGTACACTCGCTATCAGAGGTTTGACAGTGACACCCGTGCCTGTGGAAGTGCCGTCTCCAGCCTCGAAGCCAGATCTCCTCGTCGTTGAGGAAAACGCACCAGTGACTGCCAAACCATTAACACCTGCAGTAGAAAGTACTTTAGAGTACTGTGACCCATTCGACACGTCTATTGCAAACAACTTGTTGCCAGGAAGGGCAGAGCTGAAGGTGTTAGAAAGCGAACTGGTGACCTCACTTAAGAGAAGCTACACTGACCCGGACTTCAACCCACGGGAAGAGGACCTGGAACCAGAATCACAGCCAGAGACAGAACTGAAACCAGCTCCAGAACCAGTGGCTGAGAGGCCCGACCTTCTGAACTTGCCAAGCGAGGCTGCTCCAAACACAAAGACTCTCACGCCATTGGTTGAGAAATCTGAAAAATCCACTTGGTATCGACGACGATATCGATCCTTTTGATACATCGATTGCAAGCGATCTTGTTCCTAGTAAAGCTGAGCTCAGAGTCCTTGAATCAGAGCTTATAGGCCAGTAGAAGTGATACTTGAAACTGACCAAAAAGAATTTGTTTGCAAACATGGATTTCGAAACAAGTGGCAAGGGGGGGAACCCTTTCCTTATGGAAGATTTAACAGATTACAACACTGCAAATGACGCTACGAGTGGTGGCGGTCTGAACTCGAATCCATTTCTCAGTAACAGTGACTTTAACATTCCTGCTGCATCTGAGAATCCTTTCCTCAATGCTATGGGCGCCACCGAGCCAACATCGTTCGTTTCCTCCGGGAATTCTTCCACTAATCCTTTCGCGCAATTCGACTACAGTGATGGCGGCGGTATGGACACGACAACAACAATCGATTTCTTCGCCGCACCTGAACCTTCTGAAACAAACATATTTGCTGCAAACGATACAACGCATACTACATCAGCTGCTGATGATTTCTTTAGCGGAATCCCAGTTTCTCAGCCCCAGACAGAATCTAGAGTGGCAGAAGGCTTCGACTTGCTGAACGACACAACAACAGTGCCGTCAGCGGAAGCAGACTTTTGCAAAGAAACGTCTGACATCTTCAACAGTGAACCTATTCCAGCAACTGAAGATTCGTCCAGAACCAGCACTCCAAAAGGCGGCCCACCTAGAAGACCACCGCCTCCCAGACCTGTTCCACCATCAAAAGAAACGAAAGATCTTATCCTGAGCGTGACAGGTGCAATGGAGGCCACATCTTCGCATCTCCTGGACAGGTTACAAGCCACGAGGACGCCTAGCCCGACCCCTATTCGGGATCTTCACTCGCCGAGTCCGACTCCAGATATTCCGTTCTCAGATTTACTCGGGGCTGATGTGACGTCAAGCAGTCGACTCCCTGCATTCCCTAGTAACACGGAACTGAACCTCCTGGGCGAAGAACCAGAACCATCGGCTCCTTCCGCTCCTGCACCACCACCGAGGCCGGCGCCACCTGCTCAGAAAGCTGCAGAGCCAGAGCAAGATATAATGGACATTTTCAGTGGTGATGCGCCAGTACCCAGCGCGGTGGCTCCTCCGCAGACAAACTCGGATATTTTGGGTTTGTTCGACTCAACAGTTCCGGCAACGCAAGGGGGAGACATGTCCGGCACTGCAGACTTCCTGCTAGGGGATGATTTCGGGGGAGTGCCTCAGTCAGAACCGCAGGAGATGAACCTTATGACCGCCACAGCGATGGACCTGGAACCAGTGCAGCAACCGCAAGCGGACAGCTTCATGGCCACAGATATGCTGGAGGCGACGGAGGCCCCGGTAATCAAAAGCAGCGACGACTTCGATGCCTTCGCAGCCAAGTTTGAAAGTGCTGCAAAGGATGAAGCTCAAGAAGTTAGAGTAGTGGAAGGGGATCCCTTCGATCCATTTGCGTCTTCTGGACCTGTTGCTGATACCGGGGACGATGGTAAATAAATTTATCAATCTACAGTCACAGATATAAGATTATACTATGAGTTGCAAATTATTTGCACCCCTCAAAGTTTTGATTATTAGAATGGTACACTGAGATATATTTTGGAACATGTCTTAAAGTGATTTAATGGTTTGTTGAATAAAACCACATGATGGTATTTTTTTAACTTTTTCCTATTTGGTGTAAAATATTAATTTTTTGTAAGTAGAGAGCTCATAGCTGTGGCAACTCAACCAAATAAAAATATTTTGAAAAAAAAAATTATTTGGGGGCCCAAATTTTAAAAAAATTATACCTAATGCAGGATTGCACTAAAACCGATATATCTAAACCGTTTTTAAAGATAGATTCAAACAGTTTTTTGCAATGTATTTGCAAAAGCATGTTCTACAAACTGTCTGTAACAGAATTTTGATATTAGTCCCTACGTTTGTAAAATAAACAATTAAATTTTAATAACAATTTTCTGATTTCCTTTTTGCAAACAAACGGACGTATTTTTAAAATGAAATCAATTAACAAAATTCTGTTACAGAGAAAAGTTTCCTAATGGTCTAAAGAATGTGTGTTCTAAATTTCATGCATGTATCTTTAATAGTTCAGAAATTATATCCATTTTTGTCTGGCAATGTAGCAAAAAAAATGAAGTTACTGGAAACCGATAAAAGTGGGCGAGTTATTTAAAAATCCATAGCGCAGGAAGTTTAAAAATGACGTCTTAACATCAGATAAGGGCACAAATACCCACAAATTGTTATGCAATGCATTCCACACATATCAAAGGGTATTTTAACGAAAAACAATTTTTTTTTTTTTGAAAATTTAATTTACCGGAAACAACAATGAAAGTGGGCTAGTGATTTAATAATCCATAATGCAGGAAGTTTAAAAATGGCGACTCAACATCCGATAAGGTACAAATACCCACAAAATGTTATGCTATGCATTCCACACATATCAAAGAGTATTTTAAAGATTTTTTTTTTAATTTACTCATTTTTCACCAAAAAAATACCATCCTCTCTCCCTAAAAAGATGAGATAGTGACATTTGAAGTTATGTTCCTAATGAAGTTACTCACATCACATCCCTGCATTTAAATAACATTTGTTTGAAACTATTTTTCATTTGGCTCCTAAGAAAAAAAATATTTTCGTTGAACAAGATAAATGGGACACTTGTGTACTATTATTGTTCTATTTGTACATAAAATAATTTGAAATATTAAGGGAAGCTGTATTGGAACAATAAAGACAAAAACAAAGTATATAGGGGAAGACCGAGCAGAGGGCGTTTGTGTGTTGCAGTGTGGGGGTCGATGGCAACGGACAAGGGCGACTCCAAAATGACGGGCTTCGGGGCGGATGAGAGCTTCGACGCCTTCCTGTCCATGAACGAACCCCCTCCCGTCCCGCAGGGCACGCCGGCACGGTTCAGCCGCCAGGAGTCTGCGGAGTCTGAAGAAGGACCTGACTTCTCCATATTCATCAAGTAAGACCCAATCCCCAGCAGTTTTCAGTAACTACCGCAAGAACAATGTTGTAAATACCTGGGAGTGTATTTAAACTCCAAACTTTCTTGGGGAGAGCATGTTGACAATGTTACGGGTAAAGCATGGAGCGAATTCACTTTATTATGAGAATCTTGAAAAAGGCTAGCCCCAAATCGAGGGAAATGTATGTATTTATTCACACTGCAATGGGTATATACCCGGTGGCAGTGGTAACTAATTACACTCAATAATGACAATAATAAACTTGTTAATTAAAAATACACTTAATAATAATACCAATAATTAATACTAATAATTAATACTAACAATAATAATAATAATAATAATAATAATAATAATAATAATAATAATAATAGGGAATATCCTAAATTAAATGAAGCACTATCACTTAAAATAACATTTAAAATAAATCTAATTTGTATCTTAAATCTAAGTTAGAACTAAAACCCACGAGTATGATATGTTCATATCTGCACAAGTACCTTTCAACAATACACTCATTTCGCTGACAACTCACTCACTGCACTGGAACTACGACACATTTCACTGATTCTATCCTGATTTCACTAACACTTCAAAAACATTTCACTGTTCAAATACTTTGCACTGCCACTATAAACTATAAAGCTTCCCTGACAGGAACACGTTTCACTGACACAACACACTTCACTGACACAACATAATTCTTCACTGATACAACACACTTCACTGACACAACATAATTCTTCACTGATACAACACTTCAATAACAAAATATCATTTACATCCTTTACATACTGTGTATAATTATCGTCTATTAGTAAAGTCCTTAAGCCTATTTTTAAATAAGTTTTTGGTTGTTGGTAAAGCCTTTAGTAAGTCTGCAGGTAAAGCATTCCAGTCCCTGATAGTACGATTGAGAAAAGAAAACTTTCCAGTATCCGTCCTCTGTCTTCTTTCCATCAATTTATATGAACGGTCGTTCCTTGAAGAGTAATTTGGCGGCTGAAACCTATTTTTTACTTCTCTCCAGGCAGGCTCACCTCTGTATGTTTTCAACAGTGCGCATAATCGAATTCACGTTCTCTTGTCCTTGAGTGTGTCCCATTTTAATGGTAATAGCATATTAAAATATCATATCTAACGTTATTGCGACCGTTAATGGAATACGAACTACGTGTTGGGATCCCTATAGAATATATCAGATAAATTCCTTAGAAAGAATCCAGTATAGGGCAGCTAAATTTGTTAAAGGTAAAAGAGAAGATGGAAACGATACGGTACGATAAAAGACCTTAAATGGGAAACTTTGGAAAACAGACGTAGGAAAACTAGAATAACATCATTGCATAGAGCACATCTAGGTCAGAAAGCATGGGTAGACATAACGGCTCGGTTAGAAAAGCCAACGTACTATGGTAGGAACGATCATGATTTTAAAATCAAATGTAGGAAACGGAAAACGGATGTAGGTAAATTCTCATTTTTAAATAGAACTATAAATGATTGGAATGACCTACCTGCAGCGGTCTTTGAGGGCTGTCCTTCCTTAAGGAGATTCAAGAATAACTTAAAAAGTTGTGTATAAAGTGCTAATTAAAATTAAGTTGACACTTAGCATTTAATTCTTTAAGGTGACATGTATTTATTTACCCTGACGAGTTACTTCCTTGGTTTGAATTGTAAATTATTTAAAAATAGCGTGTAAGAGGGCCTTAGACTAGAAATGTTTAGCTTAAATGTAGTTCTGTTTATAAGTATGCATAAGGGTGTAATTATTTGACTTATTTGAACTGTTGTATCAGTGAAGCGAGGTGAGTCAGTGAAGTTATGGTTTTACAGTGCAGTGAACAGTTCCGATCAGTGATAATTTATAGTGTCAGTGAAATGTGTTCTATAGTGTGTCAATGAAATGTGTCCTAAAGTGTCAGTGAAATGCGTCATAGTGCCACTACAGTGAGTGAGATGAGAGTAAAGTGAAAGACTATTGAAACTTATGTAGGGGCTATACATATGTACTGTAGGTTGTATTGCAAAATTAGGTATTTTATTTATGTTTTATTATTTATTCTTAGTGTATTGCGTATATAACTGTATTGTAAATAGGTATCCCCGTAATATGCCATGAAGGCACTTGGGGGGGCATGGAGGTAGAGCCCCATGCTTTCCATGACCTCGGCACTAGAATGAGGTGGTGTGGTGGGCACCACGCTCTGACCGCCTTTTACCCCCGTGATAACTGTATTGTGTATTGTATAATTTTATTGTATTGTGTATTGTAAATTTTATTGTGTATTGTTTATGATTTTATTGTGTATCGTTTACCATTTTATTTTGTATTGTTGATATTATGTATACCACTGCCACCGGGTGTTTGCCCACTTGCAGTGTAAATAAATACATACATACATCTGTGAGTTGTTAGAGAGAATCCGGAAACAAGCGATACCGTTTGGTTACAGCCACGTAATTAATTCTGTGACAGGGAGGAAAAAGGTCTTAAGTCATTTTTTTGTGAAAATGAGATTTTTATATATTCTGAAAGCGGAAACAATTCTCTACAATCTGGTAAAATGGTTAAAGTCAAATAAGACTCCTGACTGGATTTATAGAGCGTTACCAAATGTCCTAAGTACTTTTTTGAATTGAGTACACACATAGGATAAAGGACTTAAGAATATTTAATACTTTATTCCTTATAAACCATCACATGTTTACTTTCCATGCTTCCCTATTAAAAAGGTCTAACTTGTATTTCAGCCATTTTATCACATACTGATGCCCTTTCCTTTTAAAAATTTAAGCACCAAGCAAACAGTCCTATAATTGTTTAAGACTCATTTTACATTCCTAAGAATTTACATTTCTCATTTATTTTGACATGAAAAAGGTCTTATGTTTAATAGTTCCTTCTACTCAGTTTGGGTTCTAGTCTTAAAAGGGCTTAAGTGCGGCTATTTTTGGAAATAATCAAGAAAATTGTTAAATGAGCAACATTACCTATTTTAGAAGAAATATAAACAAATAATATCCAGGAAAAACCTATTAATTAAAACCTCTATAATTGACACCAATTTCAATCTTTCTACTGCTCTCCTGAAAAGTATAAAATTTTTACTTAAGACCTTTTTCCTCTCGGCCACAGAATGTATTTTTGTGCATACAAACAAAAACAATATTTCTACATACTTATGTTTTTTTTTTCCTTGGTTTTAGCAACCATTTCAATTAGCAAATATTTTGGTACTTTCTATTGATGTGCTTTATGTTAGAAAAAATGATTAGGGTACCTTGGTCCCAGGATTAACGTTGAATAGCATTCAATATTAGATTTTATGTTAACACAACTTCACCTCGGCATTAAAATTAATCGTCGCTGTGCCTCCTAAATCCACTATGTGTTTTTAAAAAGATTTTGCAGGACAAAGAAAGAAGCATAGTCACTTTTAATGCCCTCCATTTTCAAAGCTACTTT
>JAJSOF020000031.1:105141159-105143659 GCA_025594305.2 Periplaneta americana | reverse complement strand
TGGCATCCAGAATGTATGGCAGAAGTACAAATCCACAAAATCTTGTAAAAGAACACTTAGGACTGGAAGAAAACCTAAAGTAAGTCCAAGAGAAGTGAGGCAGATTTGTCGATTAGCATTGAAAGATCGAAGGAAATCTTATAAAGAGATACAGGAAGTTCTACACAACAGTGGACTTTGTATTTCTGCGAGGACTGTTCGAAGGATTCAAAGCTTCTCCATTTAGGCGACGAACGTATTTGAATCCATCACTTTCAAATATAGAAATCCTTGTTTCATCGCTCCATATCACTTTCGCCCAGCCATCATTGGTACAAATTTACACTATTTTCTCGTTGCCCTTTGTTGAGAAATGGCTTTTTTCTGGGTGCTCTTGCTTTCAGTCTATTGTCAAATAACTTCCTTAAAACATTCCTTGCAGATATACTAAGTCAATTGCTATGTAGAACTTCCTGTATCTCTTTAGAAGATATCCTTCGATCTTTCAATGCTAATCGACAAATCTGCCTCACTTCTCTTGGACTTACTTTAGGTTTTCTTCCAGTCCTAAGTGTTCTTTTACAAGATTTTGTGGATTTGTACTTCTGCCATACATTCTGGATGCCAGACACTGTATCACCATTACCAAGTTTTTTTGCAATTTCCTTGAATGTGTACCCTTCTTCTCGAAGTGTGACTGCTCTAGAAGGTGTTCAGTCCTTTCGTGGATCTATTGTGATAGAATGGTCAATAAAGTTCGTTGTAAAGCAATCAGATGTTAACCTAACGAAATCTTAAGTCAGACAAATGATAGAAACACACTAATAATGTCCACATTTTATGCTAACAGTGCTCAACAATGCTTCTACCGATCAATAATAATCTTAAAATCAACAATGGACTAGTTTTTATTACAGTAAATAATGGGAAATTATAATGAAATCTGAAATTAATATTTAGATCTTAAACGACAAGAACATCAATTCCCACATAGTAATGCCTATTTATTGTTAAAATATTCAGGATTTAATATAATACCTTTATTATAACCCCATTATTAACGAATCAGTCACGAGTAACATTTTCAATTGTATAAATCTGTGAATCAATGGAGATGTTATAATAATTCAGTACAAAAACAAGAAGTTTCCAGAATTATGGCCACCACTGTATTGTGAATAAAAAATCTTCACGTTTACGTCCTCCGTTCTGGTTGTCGTTCCCGGATTACTGTGGACCAGCCTTTAGCAGTGTTACCAAGTCAGAGGTTTTGTAGCTAAATGTGGTATTTTCAGGACTATAGTCGCTACAGAATTTTACCGTCAGCAGCTAGCTATTTATTTGGCGGTTTTTGAGTAGTAGTAGTAGGTTATTTTACGACACTTTATCAACAGCTTAGGTTATTTAGCGTCTGAATGAGATGAAAGTGTTAATGCCGGTGAAATGAGCCCGGGGTCCAGCACCGAAAGTTACCCAGCATTTGCTCATATTGGGTTGAGGGAAAACCCCAGAAAAAACCTCAACCAGGTAATCTTAATGACCGGGAATCGAACTCGGGCCACCTGGTTTCGCGGCCAGACGTGTTAACCGTTACTCCACAGGTGTGGACTCGTTTTTTGATGATCCCGGCAGAGAGAGACGATATTTTAATTTTTTTCTGTAAAGATGTTATAATTGTTTTTATACGTACTTGCCGACAACAATATTAGTTAATCATAGACCAGAGATTTATATGGTATTATCACAATTTTTCATTACGCGAGTATAAAATTTCAATGTTTTATGTTAACTCGATTTGGTACAACCATGTCCATTTCCTGCCTCATCCATTGTTGTACAAATAAGGTATGCGAAATTCGTTAAACTGTAACGATTGTTTTTGTAAATGAATTGATATGTTTAATCATAAAGAGTAGATAATGAACTGAATTATTATTTTAATTTATGATAACTTATATTATGATTCATTCATTCATAGTGTTCTGCCCATGGGCAGGTTTTTCACTACAAGCCCAACATTCTCCAGTCTTTCCTACTTTCTGCCTTCCTCTTTGTCTCCTCATATGATCCATATACCTTAATGTCGTTTTATATTATATATTATTTAATTTATCATTCCGATTGTAGTTTATGTAACAGACATACTTAAAACTTCAAACCAGACTCATTGTTGGCAGGCACTTCTCCAGCTCAGTGTGAAATCAGATTTCGAACGGACTGGTGTGATTGTGAATGTGATTGTTTCCGAAGTGTCCGGTATATTGTTCTTGATCTAGGTACTTCATTCAATTTTGAAGAAATATGCCGCATAAAACTCCAAACGTACAAAAGTTTAGAGATATGTGAAAAAACATGTGTTGAAATATTGGGTGGAAGAAGTTGCCGATGATAGTTCGAAAGCTCGATGTAAATGATGCAAGGTGATATTGAATGCAAATATTCAGATTTAATTGTCCATAATATTTTGCATAGAACATAGAGCCTACGAAGTCATACACACTTTTCATAATTTAGTCTACAT
>JAJSOF020000031.1:105103659-105136159 GCA_025594305.2 Periplaneta americana | reverse complement strand
TACCCCCACCCACTGTACGCTTTACCACTGTACTCAGTACGCCGTTATGCGGATTTCCCACTGAACTGCTCTATTGGGTCCGAAGTCTCGAAGCCTATTCATCACTTACCCCAGGTGTTCCACTTATTTTCTTTTCAAGAATACCACCAGTCTCCATGAATTTGTTGTACCAAGCCTTATTGGTGTTTGCAGATGGTGGTCCAGGAGTTCTCTATTTCAACTTATTTTTTTACTTATTCTTATTCTTGGTATTCCTAAACGGTTTGCCCTCTTCTGTTTCATCCCAAGGCGGAATTAAGTCCCCTTTCCTCTCTCATTCCCGTAGCATTTACACTCGTAACAATGACGTCCAATGTTTCACTTCCAGCTCTTCTGTTACTTTAGTCACTTATGATTCTATTTTCGCCATCACTTTCATTGCTCTCGATTAGCCGCTTTAGTTGCACTTTGACTAAACATCTACTTTGCACGTCAATATTGGAACAGAAATAGGTGGACGTGGGTTAAGTTTGACTTACAAGGAGAGGACACGCTCTGTATATTACAGAATTAAGTAAGATTGTGTGAGATGAAAGTTCAAGAAGTATTGTTTAAAGTCATACCTGGTATGGGTGGCCAATGACCCCTCGTTTTGGAAATATTGGCTATTGTTTGTGACATACTTCCGTTAGGTGCCTAATAGGAAAACATTAGACTGTGTAACGGCGTAGCTCATATGTTTGGATGCTGAGTTGTTATCCAGGCAAGTTGAGTTCGAATCCTAATGCCTTCTCATTTTTTAAAGCTTGATATTATTATTATTATTATTATTATTATTATTATTATTATTATTATTATTAGTATTAGTATTAGTATTTATTTATTTAACCTGGTAGAGATAAGGCCGTCAGGCCTTCTCTGCCCTCTACCAGGAGATTCCAACTACAATATCAACAATAAAATTACAATTAAGTTAGTATTAAATTTACAATTACAATTACAAATAATATTACAATTAGTATTAAATTTACAATTACAATAAAATCAAAGTACTAAAAAGATTACCTGAATAATTAAAGCTAGATAATTTATCATAGAGAAACAAAGAATATTTTATATTTACTGAATTACAAATTAAATCTAGAATAACAATATTGTATAGTGATGAAATTACTGAATATTGAAATATTTTGTGATAGATTAAAGAAACTATTTACAAGTAATCAATTACTGACCAAGAGCCTAGTAAGTTTTCGTTTGAATTCAATTTTATTTCGACAGTCCCTGATGCTAGCAGGTAGCGAATTCCAGAGTCTTGGCAGGGCTATTGTGAAAGAAGATGAGTATGAGGAGGTGCGATGGGATGGTATTGTTAGTATTGTTTCATGACGAGAGCGTGTGTTCAGATTGTGGTGGGAAGAAAGGTAAGTGAAGCGAGACGACAGGTACGAAGGAATAGAAGAGTTCAAGATTTCGATTATTATTATTATTAATTTTTTTAATTCTTTTTATTCACTTTCAGTTGTCAGCTCCTATATTCAAAGCCATGTTGAAATATGCGTGGTATGCATCAAAATTAATAAACGAACGAGAAGTGTTTGTGAATGTGAAAGATGTCTGTTTCGCAGCAGAAGTGCGGAAAAATGTGTGACTGTGGACAACCTTCTTTCATTTGCTGTGCATGGTGCAGGAAATATGTATGTTTTGTGTGTTTTTATGACATCATAATGAATCGGGACACAATGAAGTGGAATAGCTCCTACAGAAACAGAACACACACCAGTGACACATCTTACCTTCCTCGTGAGCAGTATTTCATTGTTTATCCTTTACAATACAATGCTAGCTAATTATAATTTGTTTAAAACTTGATGAAGCGTTCAATACATTGAGAAATATGATATATGTAAATAGATAACTGTGATTACAATATTAATCATTATTAAAAGAAAAAAAAAATAGGACCAGTTAAGATTCGAACTTCGGTTGCCTGGATAACAACTCAGCATCCAACCATATGGGCTACGCTGTTACACAGTCCAATGCTTCCCTATTAGGCACCTAGTGGAAGTATGTCACAAATAATAGCCAATATTTCCAAAACGAGGGGTCATTGGCCACCCATACCAGGTATGACTTTAAACAGTACGTCTTGTACTTTCATCTCACACAATCTTATTCCATTCGGTGATATACAGAGCGTGTCCTCTCCTTGTCAGTTCCTTTTTATGCCTGTACGTCACAACTCTTGGAAATTAACCCCTCCCTTACCTTTCAAAGTTCCGTTGATTAGTACGATGCCAAGTCAGAGAAGTTCCAACTTGCAGTACGCCTTGCTAATGATGTTACTGAGCCAACAGGCTTGTGTAGCTGGTTGCGTATCAGCAAGGTGCTGTATTAATTTATTGTGCCTCTGCAGTCCCGTCAGGCGTTGCAAATTTTATCACTTTGTAAAATGTTAATTTTCATTTAACTTTCTTTAAAATTATTGAAGACATAAGAAGGGTCCAGGGGAAGAACCTGCTGAGTCAACGTCCATTACATTCTATTGTCTCTGACGCATCATGTTTTTACTCTGTACAATTAAATCTCTACTTCGTGAGGTATTTCATGGCATCCAAAACAAAAAATTGATAATTTTGGACTTAACAGGTTTTTCCCCTGCATCCTTCTATACTTTCTCATATAGGGACTTATACTGGGTATTCATTTCAAAGTGTGTCATGACGTCACTGTTGTGAGTCAGCGATTTGAAGCGAGTTTCAGCTTTTATGTTAGAGAAGTTGCCTATTACTCAAGGCGTTCTTCAATCTGAACTTGAGAACGTGTACGGTATAACTTGAACGTCGTAGCAACAGATGGCGGTCTGTACGGTCTGTGTGCTACCATAACCTCTTTCGAACTGTGTTTTGCGCCGGCAAGTCGTACGCAGGGTATTTGTTATCATCGGTTGCGTACGGTAACATTCCACAATACAAATTAATTTGCTCCGTGTCCATGTTGACCGTCGAAATTAATGTCAACAAATACGTAAGTAATCGTCTTAACCATCTCCCCATATCACGACAGTAAGAAAAAAACTCACCTCAGTACGTGTTTCCAAACAGTTCACATTCCTGCCACTACCGGCGTTACCGTACGTACTCTTCAGAATGAACGCCGTACTTGCTAGGCAACTTCTCTGGCACAAAGGTAATACGCTTTTGCGGAAATGTAGGAAGATTAAATTCTGTAGACTCATCGGCTAGCCACATGACGGCATACAGCGAGCCGTGACACACTTTGAACTGAATACGCAGTATTGTAAATGTCATCGTGATGGGCGGACTTTGTTGCAGGGATGCCCGACGTGGAGCTGGGAGTGAACGACCTGTGGCGCCAGGGGAAGGAGGTGGTGGGCCGGCATGACATCATCCCCGTCATCACGGAGGAGTGGATCCGGCTGGAGAACGTGGAGTTCCACAGCTGCGTGCAGCAGGACGAGTACGAGAGGACACGGGTCATCAAGTACGTGGTTCAGCTCTGGGGGCGGGCATGCAGCTAGTTTCTATTGATTAATTTTTAATAAAACTGGCCTCCTTTACGATGCTTTATCAACTGCTATGTTTAATTAACGTCTGAGTGAGATGAAGGTCATACGAGGTGTGATCATTAAATTCCGAGAACTATCCTATAAATAGAAATAAAATTACCCGATTTAAATCAGAAGTAAACACTGAAATACTGAAACAATTGTCTTTAGAGACAGCCTGAACAGGGCCTCCTCCACGCACACGCTGAACAGGTTCATATCCTTGAAGGACAGCTGGGAGATCTGTAACAAATGACAGCACGTTAATATTTAGTCAAATGAGATTTTATTTATTTATTTATTTACTCATTTATTTATTTACTTATTTAGTTACATATTTATTTATTTGCTTACTTATTTATTTACTTATTTATTTATTTATTTAGTTACTTATTTATTTACTTACTTATTTATTTACTTATTTATTTATTTAGTTATTCATTTATTTAGTTATTTATTTAGTTACTTATTTATTTGTTTATTTATTTAGTTACTTATTTATTTAGTTATTTATTTATTTATTTACTTATTTAGTTACATATTTATTTATTTACTTACTTATTTATTTACTTATTTATTTATTTAGTTACTTATTTATTTACTTACTTACTTATTTATTTATTTACTTATTTATTTATTTAGTTATTCATTTATTTAGTTATTTATTTAGTTATTTATTTATTTAGTTATTTGTTTACTTATTTATTTATTTATTTACTTACTTATTTATTTACTTGTTTATTTATTTATTTACTTATTTATTTACTTACTTATTTATTTACTTATTTATTTATTTAGTTATTCATTTATTTAGTTATTTATTTAGTTACTTATTTATTTGTTTATTTATTTAGTTACTTATTTATTTAGTTATTTATTTATTTATTTACTTATTTAGTTACATATTTATTTATTTACTTACTTATTTATTTACTTATTTATTTATTTAGTTACTTATTTATTTACTTACTTACTTATTTATTTATTTACTTATTTATTTATTTAGTTATTCATTTATTTAGTTATTTATTTAGTTATTTATTTATTTAGTTATTTGTTTACTTATTTATTTATTTATTTATTTACTTACTTATTTATTTACTTGTTTATTTATTTATTTACTTATTTAATTATTTATTTATTTACTTATTTATTTATTTAGTTAGTTATTTAATTACTTTTTTATTTATTTACTTACTTTTTATTTATGTATTTACTTACTTATATATTTATTTACCTATTTAGTTACTTATTTATTTAGTTATTTATTTATTTACTTATTTTTTATTTAGTTAGTTCTTTAATTACTTATTTATTTATGTATTTACTTATTTATTTATTTACCTATTTAGTTATTTATTTAGTTATTTATTTAGTTACTTATTTATTTATTTACTTATTTATTTATAATCTTATTTATTTATTTACTTATTTATTTATTTACTTACTTATTTATTTATTTACTTATTTAGTTACTTATTTATTTAGTTATTTATTTAGTTATTTATTTATAATCTTATTTATTTATTTCCTTATTTATTTAGTTATTTATTTATTTATTTACTTACTTATTTATTTACTTGTTTATTTATTTATTTACTTATTTAATTATTTATTTATTTACTTATTTATTTATTTAGTTAGTTATTTAATTACTTTTCTATTTATTTACTTACTTTTTATTTATGTATTTACTTACTTATATATTTATTTACCTATTTAGTTACTTATTTATTTAGTTATTTATTTATTTACTTATTTTTTATTTAGTTAGTTCTTTAATTACTTATTTATTTATGTATTTACTTATTTATTTATTTACCTATTTAGTTATTTATTTAGTTACTTATTTATTTAGTTACTTATTTATTTATTTACTTATTTATTTATAATCTTATTTATTTATTTACTTATTTATTTATTTACTAACTTATTTATTTATTTACTTATTTAGTTACTTATTTATTTAGTTATTTATTTAGTTATTTATTTATAATCTTATTTATTTATTTCCTTATTTATTTAGTTATTTATTTATTTACTTATTTATTTATTTACTTATTATTTACTTATTTATTTATTTACTTATTTATTTATGTATTTATTTATTTATTTATTTATTTATTTTCCCTCGCTGTTATTTATATTCGCTTTAACATCTTTGGTCATATCGCGAGTTAATCTTTTGGCTGAAATCCGTAGGCCTGTGTACTATTGTTGTAAACTAGATGGCGACTGTATATGTATTACTGATTAGTTATGAATATGAGGCGACTGACCGGTGGCTGTTTGTTGCAGGTTCAAGCCCCCGGACGCCTGCTACATAGAGCTGATGCGTTTCCGCGTACGTCCGCCCAAGAACCGGGAACTGCCCGTACAGCTGAAGGCTGTCATGTGCGTCACGGGGAACAAGGTACACAGCGCCACTACCTGCTTCTGCCTCTCTTTTTCTTTGTTTTCGTCTTTAATCATCATCTCCACTTCACGATCTTCATTTTTGTATTGGGGCCTATATCCATTAAAATGGAGCCTACATGTCTTTTCTTACATCTATACTAATAATAAATCTGTAGCCGAAATTTTTCTGGTAATTTTCGATTTTCCAAAAATAATTGGTGTTAACATGTATAATTAACCACCCTGAAACCGAAAATCGCTTTTTTGAAATTTTTGTTTGTATGTATGTCTGTCTGTCTGTATGTTTGTTACCTTTTCACGCGATAATGACTGAACGGATTTCGATGAAAATTGGAATATAAATTAAGTTCGTTGTAACTTAGATTTTAGGCTATATGGCATTCAAAATACATTATTTAAAAGGGGTGTTATAAGGGGGCCTGAATTAAATAAATCGAAATATCTTGCTTATTATTGATTTTTGTGAAAAATGTTACATAACAAACGTTTCTTTAAAAATAATTTCCGATAAGTTTTATTTCTTGAAAAATTTTGATAGGACTGATATTTAATGAGATAAATGAGTTTCAAAATTAAAATAACTGCCATCTAAGGCCGTGTAATGAATTAAAAAACAAATGACTTCGTCTATAAGGGGCCTTGGACAGCAACAATAGAAAGCTATGAAAGATAGCCTACAGAGAATGTTTCTTTGTTTGTATGAAGTAATATCGGAAGCTAAATTAACCGATTTGTATAATTAATTATTAATTCACCATTGGAAAGTGTAGTTTCTCTAGATGGACATAATGCTATAATGTTATTACAGTAACTTCTGATATAATGTAATGTAATATAATATAATATAATATAATACGTGGTACAGTTATTAAGTTCTGACACTGACGCCTGAAGGGAAGGCACCCACAAGAATCTGGATGTCTCAGAAGATGCCGCGTGATACGGCGTACACTTAAACACATCGACATCCTCCCTCAATATAGTCGCCGTTGGTTGCTATGCACGTCTGCCAACGTTGGTGTAGCTGCTGGAAGCACCGCTGAAAGATGTTGGCAGGAAGATGCCGTATGGCTTCTCTTGTGGCAGTCATGACCTTTTCGGCCGCATAAAAATTACGTACACATAGGATTGATTTCATGAGGGGAAAGAGAAAAAAATCGCATGGTGCGAGATCAGGTGAGTACGGAGGGTGTGGCAAAACAGCGACCTGTTGCCTTGCAAGTTCCTCTTGGACAAGGATGGAGCGATGTGCAGGGGCGTTGTCGTGTAGCAACAGCCAATTCTTCCTATGCCAAAGCTCAGGACGCTTACGACGAATTGAATTGCTTAAACGGCCAAGAATCTCTTTGTAGAGGATCTTGTCTACAGTTGCACCTTGTGGGATGAATTCTATGTGAACAATTCCATTTGAATAAAAAAAACTGTTAAAGCATCACCTTGCCTTTTGACTTGTCTTGTTGCGGATTTTTCTGTCGTGGAATTAATGGCGTTTTCCAGGTGGCGGATTGTCGCTTCAGTTGCGGATCGTAAAGGAAACACCATATTTCGTCTCCAGTTACGATCGGTTATAGCAGTTTCGCCTAATTTCTGACAGAACGTGACGTCTGCCCGTTGCTCAAACTGCAACATACTCGAGTTCCGACGCGCGCATTCAAATCACCGTCACAACAAAGACCGTAGTTCTGCTTACACTATATGCACGTAACTGTATGATGCTGGGACGAGAGACTAACTGACAAGGTACCATATCACGGCGCCACCTATCCGTTCTAGTGCACCACACCGCCACTATGCCCTCAGTCTCAGAACTTAATGACTGTACCACGTATAATGTAATACAATATAGTATAATATAATATAATATAATATGTAATGTAATATTATATAATATAATTTAAGATATTTGAAGGGTTCAGAACCATAGTGGGTCAAGCGCCATTTACTAAATACTTAGAAAACAAGGGTTAAAATTAAGTTATTATCATAATTCAATGGAAAAATATAGCAAGTAAAATAAAGTATACACATTGAATCTAAAAGATGCCAATCTTCATTAAACTATGGTTGCATGTAATAAAAATTAGAAACATGTTAAAGGAATTGTCATTGCACCAAATGAGTGTCTCTGGACCAAAATGACCGATTTTAATTATTTGGATTTAAATTAAGTAACATATTAAACGATTTATCCTTCTATCAAACACGAATGTTCCTGGATCAAATGTCCTATTTTAATTATGTAATTACTTTATTTTTATTTCTAACGGGTGCAGCGGAGTGCACGGGTACGGCTAGTAATAATAATAATAATAATAATAATAATAATAATAATAATAATAATAATAATAATAATAATGACTGCCTCCCATTGGAGGTAGCCCAGAAGGACCCAGTATACTCTCCTACATGAATTTTACAATATTAAATATTTACATAAATTTTGTAGAAAGAAAATTAAAATAAACATATATGAATTATAAAGTAAAGAAAGTGTCATGGTTATGGTTTAAAAAATGATGGTTTATTTAACGACGCTCGCAACTGCCGAGGTTATATCAGCGTCGCCGGTGTGCCGGAATTTTGTCTCGAAGGAGTTCTTTTACATGCCAGTAAATCTACTGACATGAGCCTGTCGCATTTAAACACACTTAAATGCCATGGACCAGGGCCGGGATCGAACCCACAACCTCGAGCACAGAAGTCCAGCGCTATACCGTTTACGTTATATGGTTATGGTCCGTTTCAGGCAACCATAATGTTGAGAAAGTAAATAAATATTTTTTAAATTCAAATTTGGGCGTACATTTTACACACTCAGTATAATTCTTTCCAAGATAATACAACGGTTTTTCTCACAGAAGTATAATTTGCTCTTCACAAAATACAAATGAAGTATTGTGAGAACAGAAAAACGATTTTGAGATTTTTAACATGAAACGTTTATGTGCTTAACATTAGAGAAATCTGGCAACACTTTCCATTAATACTGTGACATGCGCTATGTCACACAACAATAGCAACATGCTGGAAATGTAAAAACTAAAAGAGATATTAAAATCAATTTTAATTTCATAAAAAATTTTATTCGTACACAAATGGGGTGATTAATAAATGCAGGCAGTATAAAGACCGAAATAATTTATTTAACATTGTCTAATTCTAAAGTAATTCTGTGGTATTAATTTCCAAATGAATCCAAATCTCTGCAATGACATAATATTATTATTCATTACAATTCCAAACAACTCATTGGCGTCACATTGATGTGTGAATCGTTTCGACTATCGATTGCATTGTTGTCTGCAGACTAGGCCTCCTGGAATGAGGAAGCGATTATGAAGTAGTTAACGAGAAGGCTGCGCCTTGTTAAATTTAAATGCGGGGAGTATGAAGACATAAATGAAAAGAAATATCAGACTTTTATTTCAAATCCCAAACATCCTTACAATCCCAACCATGCTCACAATAACAATCACGAACAACATGAACGTTTCGTGCAATTACAAGGGTTCGATGAATTCCCTGTCACTTTTTTTAAAGAAATATAGATTCTCATTATCCCTGTAAAGAAAAAAATAGTTTACGAATGTTTCTACTTTCCGTTTCTATACAGTCTTTGCTATTAAGCTATTGCAAAAAATGTTTAGCATTAGTAATTTATAAGTTTTTCTGTTAAGTAATGAATTTTGATATAAGACAGTGAGTTATGAAGTGATTGCTTGCAGGTGGAGCTCAAGGCGGACATCCTGGTGCCGGGATTTTCAAGTCGCAAGCTAGGCCAGATTCCATGCGAGGACATCATGGTTCGATTCCCGATTCCCGAGTGCTGGATATATCTGTTCCGTGTTGAGAAGCACTTCCGCTACGGCTCTGTAAAATCCACGCACAGGAGGTACGGACGGCAGGATTATTATTTATTACTATTACTATTATTGTCATTATTATTATTTATTATTATTATTGTCATTATTATTTATTATTATTATTATTATTATTATTATTTATTACTATTACTATTATTGTCATTATTATTATTTATTATTATTATTATTATTATTATTTATTATTATTACTGTAATTGGCTTTGTGCTGTTGTTTTGCACGTTAATATTCTAAATAAATAAATTATTATGATTTATGGTTATTATTATTTATTATTATTGTTATCATTATTATTATCATTATTATTATTTATTATTATTATTTATTATTATTATTTATTATTTAGTATTGTTATTGTCATTATTATTTATTATTATTGTTATTATTACTTATGATTATTTATTATTATTATTATTATTATTATTATTATTATTATTATTATTTATTATTATTACTGTAATTGGCTTTGTGCTGTTGTTTTGCACGTTAATATTCTAAATAAATAAATTATTATTATTTTTGGTTATTATTATTATTATTTATTATTATTGTTATCATTATTATTATCATTATTATCATTATTATTATTTATTATTATTATTGTTATTATTACTTACGATTATTTATTATTATTATTTATTATTATTATTTATTATTATTTATTACTATTTATTATTATTTATTATTACTATTATTATTATTATTTATTTTTATTATTATTTATTATTACTTACTTACTTACTGGCTTTTAAGGAACCCGCAGGTTCATTGCCGCCCTCACATAAGCCCGCTATCGGTCCCTATCCTGAGCAAGATTAATCCAGTCTCTACCATCATATCCCACCTCCCTCAAACCCATTTTAATATTATCTTCCCATCTACGTCTCGGGCTCCCTAAAGGTCTTTTTCCCCTCCGGCCTCCCAACTAACATTCTATATGCATTTCTGGATTCGGCCATACGTGCTACATGCCCTGCCCATCTCAAACGTCTGGATTTAATGTTCCTAATTATGTCAGGCGATTGTTTATTATTATTTATTATGATTATTTATTATTTATTATTATTATTTATTACTATATTATTATTATTATTATTATTATTATTATTATTCTTTCGAACACAATCGAAGTCTAAAAAGTATTTAAAGTGCTGACAGCATCTTGCCGTTTTCCTGTCCTTCGCCAAGGCTCTATGTGCCAGGCATCGTCTTCTCTCAGATGAGCGCCCATTACATTTCTGAAGCTCTCGCACCATGATCTACCTGGTCTACTTCGTCCCCTTCCCTGTTGTCGCCACTGAAATAGTTATTCAGGTAGACGTTCTTCCGCCATCCGTACCAGATGTCCAAACAATTTAGTGATCTCCCACCTATTCCGTCCACCACTGTCTCTTTCGCATTAACTTTTGTTCCTACTTTCTCATTACATTTTCTTTCCATCCTTAGAAATTCAAGCGCAGTGTGTTATATACAATCTAAATAGAGACAAAATAAGTGAAGAAGTGAACCGTGAAATTCATTATCAAATATACAGGGTGAAAAGTAATTAAACCGACAAACTCCGGGAGGTCGTATGAGACACCAAAACAAACGGTTTTATCTAATGCCATATTTTCCTCAGAGGCTTTATTAAACCAGCAGAAGGCCTATGCGTTCTTCAGTTCATGACGACTGTACAAATTCACATTTTGTTATACGTCTTCACCCACTGCAGTGCTTTGTTAAACCGATCTGTTGGATCGGATATTTCATGCAGCAGGGGAAGTAAACGATAATCCTGAAGTCCTTCACCGCGTTAGAGAATCCATGTACTGCCGATGTAATACACTCAGGGACAAAAAAAAAAAAAAAAAAAAAAAAAAAAAAAAAAAAAAAAAAAAAACCGGACACTTTAATATTTGCTGGTATTTTGCAAAACATTATCTTCTCATTCAATATTATGGTAGCCATCTGTTGTTATGGAGACGTGTATACATTGTTGAATGTTTTTTGTTTTATAAACAAGCCATTACAACCAAATATTCCAATTTTGCTTTCGGAGTCTCAGCTATAACAATTTTGTCTCAACCATTTTGTGCTTCATTATCGTTATCATTCGTTATTTCTTTATTTTTACATTTTCTGAGTTTAAGTGGGGTTGTAACATTTGTCTTAAAACAAGATGCGTCCTGAAGATGTAGCTCGAGCTGTAGCCCTTTACGATGATGGACGCAGTGTACGTTACATTGCAAATGTTATGAATATGGCTAGAAGCACAACCCATGATGCCACAAAACGGTATAGAGAGACCCTAGAATATCCCAGAAGACCAGGTTCGGGTCGTCCAAGAGCTACAAATCCAAATGAAGACAGGTATATGGTGTTGAGAGTTCTTAGGAGCGCAACCTGCCAGCTACTAGTGTAGCCCAGCAATTTGTTAACATGCATGGACGCCTAATTTCGGCCAAAACAGTTAGAAGGAGGTTGAAAGCAAGTGGGCTGATATCAAGTAGACCTGCAACTGGTCCCAGACTTCTCAGGATGCATCGAGTTGAACGACTGCGTTTTGCAAATGATCACAGGGATTGGAGAAATGGACAGTGGAGCTGTGTTCTGTTCACTGATGAGTCCGTTTCAATCTGTGCTCACCTGATGGACGTGAAAGAGTTTGGAGAAGGAGGGGAGAACGATTTTCACAGTGTTGCATTTCCGAAAATGTGCCGTATGGAGGTGGTGGAGTGATGGTTTGGGCAGGAGTGTGTACGGATGCTCGTACAGAGTTGGTTTTTGTTGAAAATGGAAGACTAACAGCTGATAGGTATATAAATGAATGTTTGGCTGATCATGTTGTGTCATTTGGCCAATTTGTAGGCGATAATTTTGTTTCAATGCATGATAATGCACGGCCGCATATTGCCCATGCGGTCGGAGATTATCTCCAAGAAGTGGGAATCCATGTTCTTCCATGGCCAGCAAGGAGTCCAGACATGAACCCAATTGAACACGTGTGGGACATGCTGGGACGGCGTGTTAAGAATAGACGACCGAGACCAGAATCGTTACAAGAGTTGAGGCGAGCACTTGGCGAAGAATGGGAACTTATTCGTCAAGAAGACATTGCTAACCAAATTGAGAGCATGCCAAGACGTATGGATGCAGTTATTCAAGCCAGAGGGGGTAATACCCGTTACTGAAAAGAGTTTTTAACGTTTAAGGCACCATAAAATGAAAAAACAGTTAGACCAAACGATGCCATAGTTATACGCCCTTTGTAATATTTTGTAAATTTTCTCATCAGAGATTTTTTTTTCAAATGTTGTCGTATAAGGTGCTAAATGAAACATTATTTTGTTTAAATGGGTTTTGTTTCATTTTGAAATAATTGGCAACAAAATACAAGCAAATATAGAAGTGTCCGTTTTTTTGTCCCTGAGTGTATTTCTGTACAGGTCAATGGAGATATTTTTTAACATCTTTTGCAGTTATTTTTGTGTGTAAATGTTTTTTAATATCTTTTGCAGTGATTTTGGTGTATAAATGTTTTATAAGAGATCAAGCAGTAAAGAATGACAATGGTTTGTGTTACATTAAGATCTGGTGTCCTCGCGAAACAATGCCTCACAACACAATATCTCCGTTGCCTGGGAGAAGTGACATAAGTCAGTTTCCACAAACCTTTTTTGATAATTTATTGACAACTTACACTGGTTTATGTAGATTTGATTTTTTTTTCTGTATGAATTGCGAGGTTTGCCGGAAGAAAGGCGGATAGACCTCTACGCCCTTCTTCGGGAAAACGGTTTAAAATGTAGTGAATAATTATAGTAGCGAAATTTTGTTTTGATTGTACTGAACATACCTGCAGGACAGGCCTGCGTGCGTGCGTGCGCGATTTAGTCAGTCAGTCTACAAGTAGAGCTAGTGCTGCGTGTTACCGCATACTGTACTGTGTGTGTTTTCTCTTGGTAGAGACTAAGCAAATATATATAGTTCAATTTAGTCAGTTCAGTTGTTTCCTTTGACGGCTTTTTATGTTCATTATTGTCCTTGCTTTAAGAGTAAACAAACTTATGAAACTCATAGATTCAGACGGAAATATTTTATGTTCTATAAAGAGATTAATTAAAATGTGTCTCAGTGAAACATACAGCAGAGTCCGTATAGGCCAGTTTCTATCTGATGCTTTTCCAATTCACTGTGGGCTAAAGCAGGGAGATGCACTATCACCTTTACTTTTTAACTTTGCTCTAGAGTATGCCATTAGGAAAGTCCAGGATAACAGAGAGGGTTTGGAATTGAACGGGTTACATCAGCTGCTTGTCTATGAGGATGACGTGAATATGTTAGGAGAAAATCCACAAACGATTAGGGAAAACACGGAAATTTTACTGGAAGCAAGTAAAACGATAGGTTTGGAAGTAAATCCCGAAAAGACAAAGTATATGATTATGTCTCGTGACCAGAATATTGTACGAAATGGAAATATAAAAATTGGAGATTTATTCTTCGAAGAGGTGGAAAAATTCAAATATCTTGGAGCAACAGTAACAAATATAAATGACACTCTGGAGGAAATTAAACACAGAATAAATATGGGAAATGCCTGTTATTATTCGGTTGAGAAGCTCTTATCATCCAGTCTGCTGTCCAAAAATCTGAAAGTTAGAATTTATAAAACAGTTATATTACCGGTTCTTCTGTATGGTTGTGAAACTTGGACTTTCACTTTGAGAGAGGAACATAGATTAAGGGTGTTTGAGAATAAGGTACTTAGGAAAATATTTGGGGCTAAGAGGGATGAAGTTACAGGAGAATGGAGAAAGTTACACAACACAGAACTGCACGCATTGTATTCTTCACCTGACATAATTAGGAACATTAAATCCAGACGTTTGAGATGGGCAGGGCATGTAGGACGTATGGGCGAATCTAGAAATGCATATAGAGTGTTAGTTGGGAGATCGGAGGGAAAAAGACCTTTAGGGAGGTCGAGACGTAGATGGGAGGATAATATTAAAATGGATTTGAGGGAGGTAGGATATGATGATAGAGACTGGATTAATCTTGCTCAGGATAGGGACCAATGGCGGGCTTATGTGAGGGCGGCAATGAACCTTCGGGTTCCTTAAAAGCCAGTAAGTAAGTAAGTAAGTAAAGAGATTTGTTACAATATTCAGATTTTTGGGCTTATTGTTATCAGGATTATACAAAGAATAAATTTTATTTATTTATGTTCACACAAAATGGAGATTTTCTTTTTCTGTTATATTCAGAGATTTTGCTTTGCGTACTTAATGTATACTCAGTATATCTGAAATAATGTAAATTACTTTAGAAGTAGATAATAAATGTCATAAAATGTATCTTTGTTTGAATTCCGTGTGAAATTTAAATCTGAAATCTACATTAAATCCCCTAAGCAAATCATTATATGGATAAAGGGCGTGTAGACCGAAGTTTTATATGGTACAAATATAAGGAAATTTAATAATATAAATTGCCTAAATGCTACAAAACATTTATACTCGCCAAGATTTTTAATTTAATGTATAATTTTGTTCATTATCTGTATAACATTTTATTCAGATGCGTTTTAAAATCTTAGATTGCCTGTGTCTCAATTCACCATATTGACGTATACGCCCTTTTTCCGGCAAACCCCACAATTATTGTAATGGGAGAAATACTTGTGTCACTTTTCCAAGCGAGCAGATGTTCCGTAAGTTGTCAATAAATATCAAAAAAGGTTTGTGGAAACTGACTTGTGTCACTTTTCCCAAACACTGCAGATATGACATTGAAGAAAAGTGTTTGTATTGATGTCCCATACAGCCTCCCGGAGTTTGTCGGTTTAATTACTTCTCACCCTGTATGAAACAGGAGAAAATGTGGGTAAAATACGGGACACCAGGCAAACCTATATGGATCGTATATGGAGACTAAAAGGAAGATGGAAAAGAGGGACAATTGGAGAACTATAGGTTTGCAGTGAAGGACCTGCAATAGGATAGGAAAATATGGATGAAAGAAAATTCACAGAAAAAAGTTAAAGTAGTTTATAAATCATAATTCAGTGTTGATAGACAATTGAGTACCTATTCGTTTCCTGCATTAATTTAGAGCCTTCACTGTAGATAGGTATGGAGTTCTTAGAAGTCTCGGCATATTTCAGTGGCGGTTCCTCGGGAGAGGGAAGGGAGGAACGTCCTCCTCACATTTTTCTTCTTTTTGAAGTAAATACCAAATGAAATATATGCCTTGCAATTCGAGAAGATTCGATAATTTTTAAGTTCACAGCTACAAAAAAAAAAAAAAAAAAAAAAAAACCTCGGTTGAACGAGTTTTAAACGACTCTCGCTCATGTGCTGCTAGAAATCTGTCAGAAAGATGCGAGATTGTTTATGTGGAGGAAAGTCAATCCATTCCTCCTTTACTGCAGTTAACACGCATAGACAACAGCGCACTAGCGGCCAGAGAAAGAAGCAGAGTTTTAAAGCAAGTAAATGAACGGATAGGGAGGAGATCCTCCTCTGAATCAGTCATGGGCGGGAAATAGAAACCGACTGGTCGTGCAGCAAGCTCGCTACCGCTGCCATCTAACGATGTTGCATTCAACCAGACTATAACACATCTAGGAGGAGACACAACAAAAACAGTTTTAATGCAACGCTATGAAAGACATCGTATAAAGTTTTTTTTTTTGAAATTATAACTCAAAAATATTATTCATTGCATTTTATATAGGCTACTATTCATGGTTTGAAACTTTCAAGGATATTTGAAAGTTAAAGCTGGGGTTTATATAAAACTAAAAGGAAGTAATTAGTTCTAAGTTAGTATCGCAGATCTTTTTGGCCCCTTAAATTCACTTCCATTCATTGTCTAGCAGACAGGGTAACAGCCAAGTTGTCAGTTTTGTACAAATATATTTGAAATTGAAAGTAGGTACTCCAAACTACATTATTTTTAACATGAAAATTTAATCGGCCACCGGCAGCTTTGAACAATAATGATAGTATGACTTTACAAGAACTGACATTCTTCAAAAGCATGTGATACTGAACTTGTAAAATGTACATGTGGCAACACAGACCACGTGGGTGGGTGCAGTGTTCTCGCTTTCCTCAGATTATTTCCCATTCCCATTCCCATTCCCATTTCCGTAAAACGGTTCCGATTACGTGTTAGAAGCTATAGTCTCTTCCAATACGTGCGATGCTGTAGTGTGCGCGAAAAATGCTGCGGGGCTGTGAATTTCCTTGTAATTGTTAATTTGTGCAATTATTCAACAATGAATGGAAGTGAAAACATAATATATTTTATATATATATTTTGATGTACCGAAGTACATATGATATTTCCATGCAGATATTCTGCGTCATCATTTGATGAAAGAGTGATGGAACGGAGAAAAATTCTCTCCGGCGCCGGGATTTGAACCCGGGTTTTCAGCTCTACGTGCTGATGCTTTATCCACTAAGCCACGCCGGATACAACCCCGACGCCGGTTAGAATCGTCTCAGATTAAGCTCCATCTCTTGGGTTCCCTCTAGTGGCCGCCCTCTGCACTACGTCATAGATGTCTATGAACGTAGGACCGAAGTCCATACATGTGTTGAGGTGCACTCGAATGAGTGACTGGTTGGCCGGGATCCGACGGTATAGGCGCCGTCTTAAATCACAAAGTGATTTATTACGCATATCATATATATATATATATTGATGTACCGAAGTACATATGATATTTCCATGCAGATATTCTGCGTCATCATTTGATGAAAGAGTGATGGAACGGAGAAAAATCCGGCGTGGCTTAGTGGATAAAGCATCAGCACGTAGAGCTGAAAACCCGGGTTCAAATCCCGGCGCCAGAGAGAATTTTTCTCCGTTCCATCACTCTTTCATCATAATATATTTTGGACAATTTAGGAAACTCAGTTTACAAGAACAGAGTATTGCTATACAGAAGGGAAGGCCAACCCCAACACTACCTGGTCTTACAGGTATGCATGTAGGCTAATTTGTAGCATGTTTCATTCAAGAAGGTGCCATTTAGTGCTGTTAACTTCTTTTCTTCTCTTAAGAAATACGCAGGAGCCGCCACTGGCATATTTTAAGAATCTGGTTGAATGGGTTAAGGAAAACAGCGAGGTGGTCAGGATTCTCATTGCTTCACTGTGTTATTCCTACGGCAGGACAGGGAAGGTGAAGGGCATCGAGCGCCTTCTGGGGACCGTGGAGACGCTGGAGCAGTCGCTAATCGAGGTGACGTCGGGCCAGGCCAAGTACGAGCACCAGCACAGAGCCATCGTCTGGCGCATGAGTCGCCTGCCCAAGGAAGGCCAAGGTGAGGCTCAACTGAAAGAGTAGCGCGGTAAATTCGAAATTTTACTGAAGTCAGCAGTGATTGAACACTCAGAAACTTCACTGAAGGCTAGAAGAATGAAAAATTAAGTTTATATCCTTCTTCTGTTTCTATTGCTGAGGAATTTGTCCCTGAATTTCTCTTTATTACAATGTCGTGCCACATGTTGCTCGAACAGTCTGAATGATTGGAAACGCACAATTTTCAAATGTAACCGTGGCCTGCACAGTCACCAGACCTAAATCAGGGTGTCCACCCATATATATTTGAAAATTCCCTACCATCCTTGATCTACAGACACAAAGTCATATTTTCCATTCAACATTACAATTTATAAAATTAAGCTGAAAAACTTACTGCCCATTAAATCACTTTTCGTACTCCAGCATTATAATAGTACATTATGCAACGAGCCTATAGTGGAGGTAATTAAGAAGCGAGTATGGATGTTTATGAAACGAGCGCAAGCGAGTTTCATAATTTTCATACGAGCTTCTTAATTACCATTATAGGCGAGTTTCATACGACTTTTTATGCTCGACCATATTTCTAACTTGATATTATTAATTTTCTTTGTATCTGACCTGGAGCAATGTCCCGTATGTTGTGAGATGTGCGCAGACGCGAAAGTATTGATTTTTTTTCGAGGAATAGATGTTCACATTGACCTTGCTAGGCCATAAGAACCTACAGAGATAACTTACTTACTTACAAATGGCTTTTAAGGAACCCGAAGGTTCATTGCCGCCCTCACATAAGCCCGCCATCGGTCCCTATCCTGTGCAAGATTAATCCAGTCTCTATCATCATATCCCACCTCCCTCAAATCCATTTTAATATTATCCTCCCATCTACGTCTCGGCCTCCCCAAAGGTCTTTTTCCCTCCGGTCTCCCAAGTAACATTCTATACACATTTCTTGATTCGCCCATACGTGCTACATGCCCTGCCCATCTCAAACGTCTGGATTTAATGTTCCTAATTATGTCAGATGAAGAATACAATGCGTGCAGTTCTGTGTTGTGTAACTTTCTCCATTCTCCTGTAACTTCATCCCGCTTAGCCCCAAATATTTTCCTAAGCACCTTATTCTCAAACACCCTGAACCTATGTTCCTCTCTCAGAGTGAGAGTCATTGACCTACAGAGATAACATTAAAATTAAATTAGACATTGAAAAACGAGATGACAAATTGAATTTATTTGAATATTATTTACAATTAACGCTAATTATTATAGTAACAGAACATAACCTTCTGCGACAGTATTGGATTTCCAGCCTCCGTGACTTTTCGCTAATTCTCTTTCGATTGCATATTCGAGAATAATCGATACTTGCGGTTTTATAATGGTAGAAAGCTGACCTGTCATTGGCTGAACAGTTGTAACCTGAGTCGTCAGTGGCTGAAAGACCTGACCTTTAATGAGTAGGTGTACTTTAATGACATGCATTAAAGGTCAGCTACCAGGTGTATAATTACTACATTTCGGCATGGTCGAGCATAAACAATCTTTATCGTTAGTAAAAATCGTGCATGATATGCCACATTATTGTACTAGAGCCATAAAATATCACCATGCCAACCAAAACGTCACGACTTCTATTATGACGGCATAACTTGTGCTATAAAGTTAACATTATGAAACGATTTGCCATGCTATAATATTTAATACATTACTGTTGTCATAGCAACCTCTTTCTTCATAGACCATGATATCAAACTGCTCATCATTACAAATCTGATGTTATTTCTTTATTAATTGTTATTAGAAACAAATAACATACGAAACACGTTTATGATGTTATACAGTTATTGCACGCATCAAAATTAGGAATTCGATTCGCCCGTTTCCTAAACATTGATTCATGTAATAAAGTATAACCACAGTCTAGTATACACAGTCACGAAGCTTAAGTTGCGAGAGTGCTAGGAACAATAGTACTATTTCGCATTGTCTGTAATGAGGCGATATTAGCGATCCTAGTGGTGAGCAACTATCTATGGATGCATATTTACTACGTATTGAGTTTCGTCACTGAATATACTAGCCTGTGGTATAACATTATAAACTTGTTTCATAATACTGGGTGTTCAGTTCAAAGTGTGTCATGGCTCGCTGTATGCCGTCATGTGGCTAGCCAATGAGCCTAGAGAATTCAATCTTCCTACACTTCCGCAGAGGTGTATAACCTATGAGGCAGAGAAGTTGCCTAGCAAGTACGGCGTTCATTCTGAAGAGTACTTATCGATACGTACGGTAACGCCGGTAGTGGCAGGAATGTGAACTGTTTGGAAATACGTACTGTCGGGATATGGGGAGAGGGTTAAGACGATTACTTACGTATTTGTTGACATTAACTTCGACGGTCAACATGGACACGGAGCATTTGATTTGTGTTGTGGAATGTTACCGTACGCAACCGATGATAACAAATACCCTGCGTACGACTTGCCGGCGCAAAACACAGTTCGAAAGAGGTTATGGTAGCACACAGACCGTACAGACCGCCATCTGTTGCTACGACGTTCAAGTTATACCGTACACGTTCTCAAGTTCAGATTGAAGAACGCCTTAAATAATAGGCAACTTCTCTGACGTATAAGCTGAAACTCGCTTCAGATCGGTTACCCAACAACAGTAACGTCATGACACACTTTGAAATGAACACCCAGTATTAATATTATTATGAGGCTAACAAACTTTAATGACTCAGATTTATAATATTCTATTTGCTTGGAAGCAGTGTTAAATCTCTAAAGGCTTATTTTGAAAATAATTACGTAAATGTGTTCCAAATGCTTTACAAACGAAGATATCTTAGCACTGAAATATTTATTTAATATTTTAGTAAAATTTTGTTCATATTGTTACTTTGTATAATGATCAGCATTCCACATGGCCAATATTGAAACAAACAGTACAAGGAATGATATACTTTAGTATACTGGGTGTTCATTTCAAAGTGTGTCATGACGTCACTGTTGTGAGTCAGCGATTTGAAGCGAGTTTTAGCTTTTATGTCAGAGAAGTTGCCTATTATTCAAGGCGTTCAATCTGAATTTGAGAACGCGTACGGTATAACTTGAACGTCGTAGCAACAGATGGCGGTCTGTACGGTCTGTGTGCTACCATAACCTCTTTCGAACTGTGTTTTGCACCGGAAAGTCGTACGCAGGGTATTTGTTATCATCGGTTGCGTACGGCAACATTCCACAACACAAATCAAATGCTCCGTGTCCATGTTGACCGTCCAAGTTAATGTCAACAAATACGTAAGTAATCGTCTTAACCCTCTCGCCATATCCCGACAGTAAGAAAAAACTCACCTCATTACGTGTTTCCAAACAGTTCACATTCCTGCCACTGCAGGCGTTACCGTACGTATCGGTAAGTACTCTTCAGAATGAACGCCGTACTTGCTAGGCAACTTCTCTGGCACATAGGTAATACGCCTCTGCGGAAGTGTAGGAAGATTGAATTTTCTAGGCTCATCGGCTAGCCACATGACGGCATACAGCGAGCCACGACACACTTTGAACTGAACACGCAGTAGTTAGACTGATGGTTACCAACTACTGGTGATGGTTCAATTACAGGTGCGTACACCACCCACTCGTTCGTGTGTCGGATGGGCCTGACGTCGTACGACCAGATCCCGGAGCAGCTGGCAGAGTACTGCTACGTGGAGTTCACGATGCCGGCCACGCAGGTGTCCCACACCACCGTGCGCTCCGTGTCCCTGGCGAACGGCGCCAAGGACGACCCGCCAGAGAAGTACGTGCGCTACCTCGCCCGCCACGAGTACAGGTACGGCCCCTAACCTAGCACCTCAATCCATGAATGGGAGGGGAAACATTTATGTCAGGCATGTCAAAACCCTGCACATTGTGCAACTGTCTCTGTGCGATATGCACTCTCTATTCCCCTACCTGGAGGGAGTGAATCGCCTTGGAGGGGAACGCGACAGGGCTGTACAATACCTGCAGCAGCTTTTGTTTCAGGAACACAGTTTCAGTACGAGTGCCGATTTGGCTGTGTATGAATGAGTTATGATAAATAAAGTGAGGAGTTCACAGATAACGGAGAAGAGAAATTACGAATCATATAACATAAGTGTTATAATGTTTTCCTCAGCCAACAATAATAATTATTTTAAAATGAAAGGCTTTCATCAGCCCATGTCGAGGTAATAGTGTTGTGAGGTGGCAATTTAGATCAGATTAGTAAAGTTCTCAAAATATGATATAGCCAGCGCTTATTTCTTAATCAGTACTCTCACGGCACAACGTACTTGTGGCGTTGTTTTGGAGTCTGTACTAACACAGCCATCAAAGGTTAGACGACTTAAGACTTTCATTTCATAAACTGGTAAGTGATGAGAATATAGTGAGGAATACATGTGAGGCTCTTGAGGTTGTAAGGAGAGAAGAAAACAACTAGCCTATTTGCAAGGCGGAAAAATTTTCTGGAAAAATATATAATGGCAAATTTTCCATCTCACGTCACAATATTAATTCAATATACTTATATTAATAAATCTTTTAATCTGACATAAATAGAATATCGTCGCTTCACAGCTTGTGAACTTTAAGTAACGCTCCCAACTTTTCGATACTTGCTCTCAACGTTTTCAAATAAACTATATGTGAATTTAAATTCTAAGCTTAATATTAATATTAATTTATATTGACATACAGCAAGGAAATGATTTCAGTGTAAAAACTTCACAATGTCCTACTGCATGTAATTAATTGGGAGTATAATATTTTCTTCAACATTTGTACCAATCGTCACAGTAAATAATAATGCTTGAGAAACAATGAAAGAGTAGGGTCTATTACTTTAAAATAATTCGTACGTACTACGTAAAATGGAATATTTGTTCGTTTCTTGTTGTTTCGAAATTACCGCAATTTTTTTCTTCAAATACTGTATAAAAATCATATTAATAAATTATGCTTTACAAACCACTACTTTGTGAAGTATGACTGAGTAAGCCTAAAGTTTCTTGTATACAATTGTCAAATATGGACGCTGATAATAACCGTGTTTTTTTCGCTCTGCTAACTACAGACGTGGACAAATTATTAGACTAAAACATTTTTCTTTGAAACATAATATAATTCGTCATATCAACTATCAGTATAATTCACAGAGTCTCTATTGTTGTAAATATGATTGTTTACATTTTCTGGTATATTTTTCCAATGGTTAAGTATATTTTGTCTGGCTGTGTTGGTACTACTGGTGTTTTAATTATACACTGCAGAAGATATTCTACAGTCTGTTCTCCCATGGCCTGCAAGAAGACCGGACATGAACGAAATTAAAAATCTGTGATCTATACTGAAGAAGAAAGTGAACAAAAAGAGGTTTACAACAAAACATGGACTCATTTAAGCACTGTCTGATATTTGGCTAAATGATGCTGATATTCAAAGAAAGTGTCAAACTTTGGTTTCCAGCATCCCTGACAAAATCAACGTGTTAATAAAGAATAAGGGATTGTTCACAAAATATTAATAACCTTCAGACTTAATTGTCTGTTCATTATTTCTGTGCAAAATACATTTTTGTTCATTATTTCTGCCGATAAATACAGCTTTGTTGCACATATAATTAATTTAGTCTAATAATTTGTCCACGTCTGTATGTTTATAATGTCCAAATGTCTATTTAATCCAACCCTAGAAGCGCAGAATAGATTATTGTACACCCCTCCAGCCAAGAACGGGTAAGAGCAACAATTGATTGATGCAACCTGCACAGACCGGCGATCCGCGCATATTACTGCACATTTAGAGTCTGATTTCTGACATGCCTGATTTATGCGAAAACACGTCCTGCAAAGGAGTTTGGAGATGAGAAAAACTGAATATGCGAGCTCCAAGCCTGTTGGCCACTTGTCTCACTCTGAGTTTCGCTGTTCCATTGAAGGAACTTCAAAGAATTTTGAAAGAGAAAGCTAAAAATGTACGTAACCTAACAGCTACACCGCGATTAGATTTCCGTCGTCACAAACACCGCGATTTGGCAGTGCGTTCGTAGCTCGGCCGGACCGTTCCGCGGCGGCCTTGGACTGAGTGAAGATTGGCGCGTCTGCCGCCAGAGTTACACGTAAACGACAGGCAAGTCATGGGTACGGAACACTAACTACTCTACTAACATTAGGCTTACCTGCATCACAACAGATGTTGAAAGTGATGACCTTCAACTCGAACACATTCCCTGTATCTCCAAAAACAATTCTGGTTCACTCTCAAAAGTTCATGTTGACTGATTGCCTGTATTTCTCTCGTGATGTTGTCCTTTAATTCTTGTAACGTGTGCGGATTTGATACGTATACTTTATGCTTTAACGTTCCCCATAAATAAAAATCGCATGGAGATAGGTCAGGGGAACGAGGTGGCCACAATCCTCGACTAATCATTCTGTCACCAAACACACTTCGCAATTCATGCATAGAATTCGCAGCAGTATGCGCTGTAACTGAATCCTGCTGAAACCAGCCACTCAATCGTTCATTTCTTGTTAGTTGCGGAAAAAAATTATTTTAAACTAGCCGTACCCGTGCGCTCCGCTGCACCCGTTAGAAATAAATATAAAGTAATTATATAATTAAAATAGGACATTTGATCCAGGGAACATTCGTGTTTGATAGAAGGATAAATCGTTTATTATGTTACTTAATTTAAATTGAATTAAAAAATTAAAATGCGATCATTTTGATCCAGAGACCACTCATTTGGTCATAAAAATTAGTTTAGGAAATACAGGAAACGGATATACAGAATAGCCTATCAAGTTTTCTGTGCATAAGAAGCTATTTTAATCTTACCTGTCCTCGATTCACTCAGAAGTTACTGTAATAACATTATAGCATTATGTCCATCTAGAGAAACTACACTTTCCAATGGTGAATTAATAATTAATTATACAAATCGGTTAATTTAGCTTTCGATATTACTTCATACAAACAAAGAAACATTCTCTGTAGGCTATCTTTCATAGCTTTCTATTGTTGCTGTCCAAGGCCCCTTATAGACGAAGTCATTTGTTTTTAATTCATTACACGGCCTTAGATGGCAGTTATTTTAATTTTAAAACTCATTTATCTCATTAAATAACAGTTCTACCAAAATTTTTCAAGGAATAAAACTTATCGCAAATTATTTTTAAAGAAACTTTTGTTATGTAACATTTTTCACAAAAATCAATAATAAGAGAGATATTTCGATTTATTTAATTCAAGCCCCCTTATAACCCCCCTTTTAAATAATGTATTTTGAATGCCATATATCCTAAAATCTAAGTTAGAACGAACTTAATTTATATTCCAATTTTCATCGAAATCCGTTGAGCCATTATCGCGTGAAAAGGTAACAAACATACAGACAGACATACAAACAAAAATTTCAAAAAAGGATTTTCGGTTTCAGGGTGGTTAATTATATATGTTAGGACCAATTATTTTTGGAAAATCGAAAATTGCCAGAAAAATTTCGGCTACAGATTTATTATTAGTATAGATTGAAGTTACATAATCGTGTGAATCAACTGTTGTGCCGAAAAATATTCTATTCGCACTCACTGCACACCAAACCCCAATCTTTGCAGCGTGGTGAGGAACTTCATGAATAATATGGGGATTTTCGGTAGCCCAGTATCTACTGTTCTGAGTAGAAACGTGACCGTGAAGATGCAACCACGCTTCATCAGTGAAGAACGTTAAAAGTGGGTCCACGTCGCCTTTATGAACGGACTGCACAAACCAATTGCAATAATTAACCCTACTTACAGGATCTTGTGGTTGTAAAGTATGAACTACAGTTACCCTGTACGGCTTAAGTTTCAGAAGTTTCGTTGCCACAAAAGCTGACGTCTTGGAAATGTTAACCTCTTGTGCAGTGATTTGCGGGGTGATTGCTCTAACCGGGCCTACTTCATGAAGCTTCTCTTCTGTCAGTACACGGCGTTGTTGAACACGTTTCTTGTTCAAAACAGATCCTGTACGTCTGACTTTATTGACAAGGTCATGAATAGTTGACCTGCTAGGAATTCGAACACCTGCAAACCGATGTTCAAATTCTCTTCGACACCTTCTTGCAGAAGAGTATTCCACATACGCATCACAGAGAAAAATACGTTGTTCTAAAGTGTACTCAACTATTATTAATAGACACTTTATCACCACGAGACAACACAATTTTACTCACAACACGCGCACAGACGTCTTTCCCTCACGACAGATCCAAATCGACTGACTGGCGCGTCAGCGGTAGCTACAGCGCTATTCTGGTGGCAGGCGCGCCAATCTTTACCTAGTCCAAGGCCGCCTCGGAACGGTCCGGCCGAGCTATGAACAGACTGTACCACATGAGGGGTGAGATGAGAGAAGCATGATAGGACAGCATCAGGACAGGAACGCCGGAAGATTTTTAAAGCCTGCACATTGAGAGGAACTGCCGCAGTCCTCGCCCTTGCACTGTGCGAGTAAACTCGCCCCAAGTGCCGACGGTATATCCAAAAACTAAGGCTGCTATTCCGAAGGCTTTAATTTGGAAGAATGCAGAAACTTCTATGGAGAGAGGGATGTAGGATCCTGATCCATTTCTTTAAGGGTCGTATTCATAGACAAGACTTTGGACCAAAGTTAACTTTGGAAAGTACAAAGTCACCATTTTCCTATTCATAGTCGACACTTTGACGAAAGTAAGCTTCAATGGTGACTTCACTTCGAAGTCGCCGAAAATCTAGACTTTGACTTTGACTTTCGTTCGTGGACATAAGGCAGGCAGGCAGGCAGGCAGATAGATAAAACTTTATTGTCGATGGCATAATGTATGCATAGACATGGTCAAATATATACAATTACAATTTAATGTAAAATAAGTCAAATAAAAAAAAAAAAAAAAAACATTCATTTCAACGGCCCATGCGTGCATCCTCAAGACTGTAGGGACACAATTTTATTAATTTCGTTTTTATATAATTCTTAAATTTCAGAGAATTTTTTGTATATTTGATGTCATCAGGCAAACTGTTGTATATTTTAATACCAAAGACCATATATGTTCTACTAGTGTTTGTAAGGTGGTAAACTGGAATAGTTAAACTATTTTTGTTACGAGTGTCGTAGGTATGGAAATCACAATTTTGATGAAAATCAGACAGATTTTTATAAATTAGTAGTAAAACATTAAAAATGTATAAACCATAAACAGTAAGAATATTATATTGTAAAAAATGTTCCCTACAAGAGGTCCTACTGTCAACGCCCGCCATGCATCTGACAATACGCTTTTGAGCAATAAATATATCATTCAGCATGGTTCCAGATCCCCAAAAACAAATACCATATGAAAGCCTAGACTCGACGTGTGCGAAATAATAAGACATTAATACATCGTGATTTATTATCGTCCTCAAAATTCTGATTTGATAACAAATGCTATTGAGCTTAGAAATTAAACTTGTGCAATGGGGTCTCCAAGACAAACAATCATCAAATGTAACGCCCAAGAATTTAGTAGTTTCCCATTTACATAAGTATTGATCTTGAATAGAAATATTGATGTCCTTCAAATTTCGCTTTTGAGAATCGTGAAAGTAAATATATCCGGTCTTATTAACATTTAAGTGAAGCAGATTGCTATCAAACCATGTTTTGAGATCTTTTAACAGGTCACAACAGGTTGTCTCTAAATCCAGTTCCTCTTCATCTTTTACAATGACAGAAGTATCATCAGCATACATACACATGAAATGATTTCTTACATACATGGGTAAATCGTTTACATATAAAAGAAACAATACAGGGCCCAGAACAGAGCCCTGAGGAACACCCACATCAATATGTACATTCTTGGATCTATATTTATGTGTAAAATTATTTATTTTATGATCCTTGTGTAGTATTTCCACATATTGATATCTGTTTTGAAGATAAGAGGCAAACCATTTTAAAACTATCCCACGAATACCATATCTTTCAAGCTTAGCCAGAAGAAGGTTATGCCCTCCAATGGATACTCGTTAAAGGATTTAAAGTGTGCTGATATTTGGAAAATTGTTGAATTTGTCGAGAATATTGAGAACATCCAGGAGATTATTAATGCTTCTCATGTTCCTTGGCGTATTATTGAGCACTGAGGGTAATATTCAATAAAAATACCAAGGAATCATGTAGACCACTATTTCCAGAGTTAAAAGTAATGACAGTTTACAATCTATTCATTTACAGAACCTTGATATTCCTCAGATCCAACATAGATCTTTATCAGACTAGATCAGATATACATTCCTTCAACACTAGAAATAAAGATAAATTAGATTACACAAGGTGCAGATTGAGTGTGAGCTCAAATACCTGCTTTTAATGGCATAAATATATTTAATAAGTTACCATTGGAGGCGAAAACGTTACCAATAAATAGGTTTAAGTCCTGCATACATAGATGGTTGCTGAACAGACCTTTTTGTTCAGTGAATGAATTCATGGAGTGTGATGTAAATATTGTATTTTAGAAATGTAACCCTTTCTTTATATTTTAATTTGTCTCTTTGTATTTTAATTATACCTTTTGTCCTTATATAAATGTGTTAACCTACAGCATACTCTGTTTATCTCACAGTGTTTCTTTTGTTTATCTCTCAGTGTTTGTTTATTTGATTATAATTATTTGTTTACTTGTCTATATTTATTTGTGCTAAGTTTGTTTATGCATGTGTGAGTGTGTGTGTGTATTATCGAACCTGACGATGTCATATCCAGGCCTTGTACACTGGTTTCTGACAAATAAATATTATTATTATTATTATTATTATTATTATTATTATTATTATTATTATTATAGATTATAAATTCAAATGAAGGTAGAGATTTGATAGACAGTATTAAATATCTTCGTCATGTTTCAACTTTCATTTCAAGGATTATCTGTTCCACCAATAAATAATACAATTTATTTCATCGCGATTTTATGCTACATATACCGCTAAGGATTGATAGCTTAATATTGATTTTGACTATTTAATTCTATAGAGGATAGGTTATACAGTTGGATACGCAGTTAATTTATAATCCTGCTGTCGTCATAATAATGTTTTCTGCATACTGATTTCACATAATTTTCATGTAGTTTCTGCAGACATGCAGGGAATAACTATGCCAACTGACAGCAGGATATGTCTCTTTCATAGTCTGTCATTGGTGACACCTTCTTATCTTCTAGGCCTATATCTTCAGAATAAAATTTTTTGCAGTGAAATAATTCGAGGGCTTAATGTGAAACTAATGTAACTACAATCGATGTTTTATTCACAACAAAATTCTTAACAGGCAATACTATTTCATATGAAGTCTACCATCATGTTTTGTAGTTACGAATTGTGTTATATACAATACTGTTCGAACTGAGTTACGATTTTTAATGGCCAAGTATAAGAACAAATTATTATGGATTGGTGTAAAGACCTAAAAATGCCAATTTTTGTACTTACGTTAGTTTCACACTAAGCCCACGAATAATAATTATTCTTATGTAAAGCTTCAAGAACGGTTAACAATCGCTTAACATGTACGGATGTTCAATTGTTTCATTGATTTGTGACTCAAAAGATGGCTTTGATTGTGGCAATGCCTACTCTATTTCAACTATCTATTAATTTAAATCGTTTAGAAGGCAGTGATTGTGATTGCCAACATTAGAACAAGATCGTCAAATCTCGACTTACCAAAGTCAAAGTCTCAGAAGTATTGTCTATGAATAGGACTTTTAACAAAGTTAAACCACATTCTAATAGATACAGTCACGCAACTCATACGTATAAAATATGCCAACATTTGACAGCTGGCGCGACAGTAGCCCTCTAGCGGCAGGCAAGTTAAAAGTGTGCACATGACATATGATAACACATCAGAAAACGGGTTTTGCGTAATTTATTTTATATTTTTATGCCATACAATAAGTGTATATGGTTCTAATTAATTCTACTTTAGAATCCTGCAAGAATTTCACACGCAGTTAATCTACAAGTTTCAGAAGCTGGGAATAAACGTAATTCTTTCTGCTCCTTACAACTGAATCATGGCCCTGATCGCGTATCATGGTTTGAAATAATATAATTGTTCGTGCGTGGTCGGTTAATTCAATTCATTCCTAAATATATTTATGAATCATTGGAACTTTGTATTTCCTGTGAGAAGAGTAAAAATTACTATCTTCAAAATTGTAGGGCATATCTCGTAGGGTACATCGCGTGGTGAACGCCTCTCCCTATTTCTTGAGAAATTATCGATTTTGCATACCGCAAATTGGGGTAAACTCGGCCGCTGAGGAAAACTTGAAAATAAAGAAAAGAGGAGGATTTAAATATTAATATGAAGTTCATTATTTTTCCATTTCTTAAGAACCGGTATTTTCTTTATTATTTTGAGTCACAAATAGTGCTGATGTTATGGTTTAAATTTTTATGGTAATTTTACCGCTTTTTACATTACATTTCCAGTTTTCACACATAATGCCTAATTTTAACTTTATCCTACCTATATAATACGTAATTTACATGCACTTACTGTTAATATGACGTAGGTGAGAACAAATAAATGAAACACAATTTTGTTGAAAAATTGTAACTTCAATTAACTCAGAAAATGTAGGCCTAATTTTATTTTCCAGAGCAGAAGTGGTGTAAGTCAAAAATGGGTAATGAGGGGTTAAAGTAAACATTCTATAAAATAGAGCGCAAAGTGGCAGTTAATATTGATTGTATTTAAACTATTAATTGTCAGTGAATAGCACGAAGGATGTATTAATTGCTACTTTTGCGCTGTATTTTACAGAATTTTACTTTAAACCTCATTACCTGATTTTGACTTACACCACTTCTGCACTGAACGGCTCAAATAATCACTGGGAATGTAAAATCAACACCAACAACAGTCATGCAAATTATTACAGAAAAGATTGCTTTTTATATTAAATTTAAAAAGGCTATTTTATTTCTTGAGAACTTAATAAGTCTGGCACATGAATCTACACCAACACATCAGAAATTTATCGACACATTCTGGATTTATTCAAGAAGTGAATATTTTGCAAAAGGATTACTATACTACATGAATTCTTGCAAAATTATCACCATGATACCTACTTGAATGCTATATAACATTCTTGAAAAATATAAAGAAAAAAACACGAATACAAAAATTATGAAATTACTTGCATTAAAAACTGTAGATATATTATCCAAAATCGGAATGGTTGCACATTTACACATATGATCTCTGCAAAAAAAATAATATACTGTAACAGGTATTTACTTTGTTTTTATTTAAACTGTCCTTCCTGACATACAAATAGGTAACTGATAAGTAATAAATGTTTTATAGAACACAATACGTAGGCTACCTACAACGTGGATTATTGGTTATGACTGAGTTATGATTTTCTCTTGGTCTTTAGGGAATCTGAAGAACGACAAATTCGGAGTTAAATTTGTTTATTACTGCAATTTTTCGTCATTGCACACATTGCCTTTATTCCGACGCATGATTAAAACGTTAATTTAACAACATCGCATCCCTTTCGAAAGCACGTGCTGGCTGTATCAACCCTATGACCAGTGCCTTGCCTGCCGCTTGGGCGCTAGTGTCATGGTGTTGGCAAAAAGTGTTGAAGTTGCGCGACTGTAGAGTATTAGACTGGTTAAACTTTACTACGAAAGTAGACTTTGGGAAGTCTTCATCCAAAGTTTCCTTTATGAATATGGCCCTAAGTGCTCATCCCGACATTTGATTTAGCGCCTTAGGCGCAGGCCCATTACAATGAAAATTAAAATAACCGTAACATAAACACAGAAGCGCGTCCAGGTACCAAATGGGGTCATTCACAAGATTCCTAAGATTGAATAAACATTACCGTAAGACGAAATGAAAAATTTGCAACCCAAACTTTTTGCTTATGCTTTCGTGATTTCAAACAGAATACAACGGAAGGCAAGTATACGACAGTTGAGGAAAAAGGCGTCGTTGTTATGTTTCCCTGGTTACAAAAGTTTGCTGTTAGCTGCCAGGATCTTACTTTCTTACTTACTTATTACTTTTTGGAACCCGGGTTCATTGCCGCCCTCAAAAACCCCCAGCGGTCCCATCCTGTAAGATTAACCAGTCTCATCTCTACCCATCCCCCAAAACCATTTAAATTATCCTCCCATCTACGTCTCGGCCTCCCCAAAGGTCTTTTCCCCCCGGTCTCCCAACTAACACTCTATATGCATTTTGGGTTGCCCATACGTGCAATG